>JANEYF010001483.1:0-162500 GCA_029963845.1 Rhamnusium bicolor | reverse complement strand
CTGTCAAGCATTTTTTCCATCATCTTAAGTTGGAACGACATAAGACATAGGTCTTAGGGACTTAGCCTGGGTGTGCAAGTTGCGGCCAGGTTTTCACCCTAACTGGTTTCCAAATATTTGATATGTATCCCAGCGCCAAGCTGGTTTAGTAAATTTTACATAACATTGGTGCTAACAAGTCAATTCCGTGCTGCAGCATTATTGGCATAATTCCGTCCGGTCCCGGAGATTTATATTGCTCAAATGAGTATACAGCCCATTTGATTTTAGATTGGTTTATCACTTTGTTGATTAATGACCAGTCCTCCCTGGTTGCTCTGTTTCCAGATACTTCCAGTTCTGATTATTTCCATTCCTCCAATGAATGTTCAATTATCGTGGAACCAGGAAACTGCACTTTAAGGAGTTCTTCCATTGTCTCCTTTCCTGTTCCAGTGTGTTGTTCTGTCTCAGTGATGAGAGAGTTTATCACGCGTTGACTATCTTTCGAGAGAATTTTCTGTAGTCTGGCACATTCGGGAATACCTTCTATATTCCCACAGTGCCGCCTCCAGGATTCTCTCTTAGCCTTTCTTAATGCTAGATTATATTCGGTCAAAGACGCCCTATACTCGTCCCATTTCTTTCTCACTTCTCTCCTCATGTTTGTAAGGTCTTTGTTCCACCAGGGCACATTGCTGGTGGTTTTTCTTTCTATCAGAGGACAGTTGTCTTCGTATACAGAGATAATTACGTTCTGTATTTGTTTCGCAACTAATTCTATATCTTCCACACTTTTTATGGTGTATTTAACACCTTCAAGATTCCAAGCTAGGTCTGCTTTGTAAGCTTCTCAGTTCGTTCTTCGAAGATTTCTATAGGTTTCGACCTCACGGTCCATGGCTGTTATGTCAAAGCCAATGTGTCTGTGGTCTGAGCAGCTCTCTTCCTCAGACACATGCCAATTACTAACAAAATTACACACATATGTTGTTCCTAATGTTACGTCTAGCACTTCCCTTCTTACTGAAGTTACAAAAGTAGGGGTGTTGCCCAAATTTACTATGTCTAAATTATGTTCCATAATAAATTCAAAGAGTGACTCACCTCTTGGGTTGATATCCGTGCTACGCTAGGCCGTGTGATGTGCATTTGCATCACACCCGATGATGAGCTGTAATCCATTGCCTCTACAGCTCCGCACCAGGTCCTCTACGTTCTTTGTTGATGGTGGATCAGTGTCGTCATATGGAAGGTATGCGGAGCCCAGGATAACCTCCCTCGACATACCTTGGCATATGGCCCTGATTTTAACTGCCGCTAGATCCCTATAACAGAAATTCATTAGTGGCATTGCCTTTACATTTCTTTTAATTAAAATACATGCTTTTGGAGTCTCGGTGGATCTATTATAAATTAATTCTCCACCAACTTCCTGCAAGCCTCTTACCTGTCCTTTATATGTCCAGGGTACTTGAATTAATGCAACATCGCACCCTTGCATTACTTTTGCAAGGCCAGCGGTTGCTGCCTTGCTATGATGCAGGTTTATTTGCACTACCCTTATTGTGCGTAATATTTTTGAAGATTACCCTTCCCAAGCAATAGTATGGCTTGAAGTCTGCTTCTGCAAGCACCTTCGAAGATTTGTCGTCCATAGAGTAGGCTAGCGTTTGTCCCTTCTCTTCGACCTTCGACCTTCGACTCATCAGTAGCCAGTCCTCCGTTCTCAGGCCTGCAGTCTGCTTCCTGAGCCGGTCCCTGACTATTGACTCTTCGACTGTCTCGGGAATCCAGACAAGAAATTTCGGTCGACTGGGGAGGTCCTTGGTCTCAACTACTGTTAATGCTACACCCTCCTCCAACCCTTCTATCTCCCGTACTGTGCTCCCGAGCCGGTCTTTTGTGGTGGAGTCTGCGCATATTATATTGAGGGAACCGCTGGAACTTTGGTGATGCTCCACCAAAAGGTATTGCATCAATTGCGGCCACAAGTTTGTTCTGAATCAGATCTGCTTGTTCTTGATTTAGCTGGGCATCTAGATGTCTAGCGTTGATCAATGCCATCCTAAATCCTGCTGTGTCATCCCTGTATGACACATTCGGTGTTGTTGCACTCCTGGCCTTCTTGGGGTAAGGTTTGACAGGAGAACTAGAGCCCGAGATAGGTCATTTGGAACCCCCTCCCCCTCTTGCTCTCCTTTACTGGTTTTGGTGGATGCGGCCTTTCTTTAGTCCACGTTCCCGCAGCCATTTTCTCGGCTTTGCGGAGCTTCTTTCTTTGAGCTCCGGAGAGACGTTTTTCTTTAGCTTCCAGGCCGTCCGTTGTAGTTGGTTCAATACCGGCACTGGTCTGCGTGGAAGTGCTTGGCCTAGCCAAGTCTGCTTGCGCTTCTTGGCTGATATCACTTTCGTGATCCATTACAAAGGAGTCTCTCTCTGAGGAGTCCTTCTCTGCAGATTTTGTATTTGTTTTTAGGTCTTTTTTATAATTTTTTTTGCTCATTGTTTATTTTGATTCCCACGAGTGAAGGGGAAGGGGTGGCCCTACGTACGGTGCCCCCTGCGTACGTAGGAGGCATTTATACAACGGGGTGCGTCAGGTGCCCCGAGGTTAGTCGCTAGTGGTCGAACTCCCCCTGACCATGCATCCCTTTGGCGCGCACAATACCGTGGGATTGGAAAGGTTTTTATAGTGGTGCCTTATCCACGCGATCCGGGCGATTAAGCCAGGGTCCCCGTGCCCCTTGAGGATACATACCTCTGACCTGGGTCAGAGGGTCGTTGCATCCTCAAGCGGTTTACGGTGTGAGTCACGAGCTGGTCCACGGCGTGGCTTTAGTCGGGTTTCGACTGGGTTGTTAGGCCCTGTCCTTCCAACGGTATGGCCGACGCTAACCCTACCCCGTTAAGAGTCTGGTCGTCCTCCTATCCGCCATCTGGAGACGCACCCGATAGGTAGCTCAACCCTCGGGTTAAGCTACCAAATCCAAACTAAAGCATTACATTAGTTTGGATTTTTTGAAGTTGAAGGTCCAAAAGGGTCCCTTGCTTCAATGAAACTGCGAGTGTCGGTTTCATTATCGTCTGCATCGTCTTTGTCAGATTTAGCCTCCTTGTGTTTATCGTCTTCCAAAAAAGCTAATACCTTATTTTCGGTTTCTTCGGCTTGATTTAAGTCGTCTACTCTCATACAAGTCACGAGTGCTTATCACAAGTGAATGTGCCATTTCTTTCTCTAAACGATCCATCGTGTTCGACTTATCTACTTGAGATGTGTCAGAGGGATCCATTATTCATATATTTTAATTAAAGAAAATCTATTAAAACTTCGTCTTTAATTATATTAAATAACTGTTTCCTCATACTTGTGGTTTTGTTACCTGGGTCCAAACAATATATTAGATTTGATGGATTGCCACCTAATGCCAAACAAGTAGCATTTGCAGCTGTAAATACTTCACAAGAATGCCCATCAGGTTGTTGCTGACATTTTCAAACATTATATTTCTCTCCGTAATATTCGGATATCTTTTATTAATAAATCTTTTTTCCAGGAGTGTTAAAGGGCAAGGAGAACTGTCATAAATATGTAGCTTACTTTCATCATAATATAAACAGTGCCAATGTGGAAAGTCAGATGTACTATCAAATATTTGATTGTTGTTAACTGCAGGAACATATTGTAGTGTCTGAACAAGTAATACAGACAATGTACTAAAAGTTGGTTTATTTTTAGTTAGAACTTTTAAAAATGCAGTATCATCTAACCAATTTGTATATGGTCATATATCGTCATCAGCAGGTTTTTTTTTGCATAGATAGATAGATAGAAACATTTTATTTCCCCACAGTATGCACATACACATATAATGTACAATAACCAAAATGAAATAAATTTTACATTATAACAAATATATACATATATATGATGCACACTAACAGCTATTAAAGCTTTAGAGAAAATGCTTAGCAAACACTAAAAAATAATAAAACATTTTATTTTCATATTATAATAGAATTTTGAAACAAAAGAAAAAGATATATAAATAAAATAAACAATAAATACGTTCATACACATGTATATACGCATACCTACATATATGTACATACATATACACCCTCACGCACATATAGACAATCTGACTTTTAACTAAAATCTTCATTAAAAAATTCATTTAAGTCATAGAAGACTTTGGCTTTTAATATATTTTTGATTTCATTCTTAAATGCATTAAGAGGAATCTGCTTGACCGATTCTGGCAAATGGTTAAATATTTTAATACCTGCATATATAGGTCCCTTTCTATTTACATCTAAATTATATAAGGATGTCAAGAGTTTATTTTTGCATCGTGTATCATGATCATGAATTTCTGAATGTGTAGGCAGTTTATTTTGTTCTCTATGTATAATTATACTAATTTTATATATATACAAATTAGTTAACGTAAATATATGATCTCTCTTGAAATACTCTCTACACGACTCCCGTGCTTTTAGACCATAGAGTGCTCTTATAGCTTTTTTTTTGTATTAAGAAGGTACTTTTGGCATTAGTTGACGTTCCCCAGAATTCTATTCCATATTGCATAACAGAATAAAAATTAGAATAATATACTGTTTTACCTACACTAGAACCGATGTTTTGCTTAATTGTGTTTATAGCAAAAACGGCATGACTTATTTTTTTATTTAACTCAATAATGTGCATTTTCCAGTCTAATTGTTGATCTAAATGAATGCCAAGAAATTTTGTGCATGTTGTGGGAATGACTTCTCTATTATTTGTTGATATAACTGCATCAGGTAATTTTTTATTTGGTTGAAATATGATACTGAATGTTTTGTTAAAATTTAGCGCTAACTTATTAGCTGCAAACCAATTAAACAGATCTTCTAGTACTATATTTGTTATATTTACTAATTCACCCAGGTCACTATGTCTTAAAGTTATGCTTGTATCGTCAGCAAACTGAGAAAATTTCGCTAATGGAAAATTTGGTACTATGTCATTTACATCTATTAAAAAAAAGGGTTGGCCCAAGAACGGACCCCTGAGGGACACTACATTTAATATAATCAGGGTTGGATCTTATTCTGTTTATTTGTTCCCCCTCACTAGATGTTATTTCCACGGACATAGTACGGTTGCTTAAATATGATTTAAACCACTCATTAACAATACCTCTAAATCCATAATATTCCATTCCTTTTTTATACAATGGTTTAATAATCGCGTGTTTAAGGCACTCTGGAAATGTTCCTGTAGTTAGTGATAAATTAATTAAGTAAGTAATCGGTTTTTCAAACAATCCACTTGTTCCTTTATTATCGTTATAGGTATATCATCATAGCCTGTACTATTTTTTTGTTTAAAATTGTTAATAATTCCTTTTACATCTGATACTGTTATTGGGCTGAAGAAAAATGAATTTTCGTTGTTAAAATCTAATGTTCTGACATATTCCATGGCTTCTTTTTTAATCTTTATATTTTTTGTTACATTTTCTGCTATATTTAAATAAAATTTCTGGAATTCTGATGCAACTGTGTGTGGTTCTAAAATAACTGCATTATCATCGTTTATAATGTGAAAGTTTGGACGTGTTTTATTTGTTTTTTTTTATATATGAATTAATTAATTTCCAGGTGGATCTTATTTTATTATCTGAGTTTACTATATAATTATATATAATTTTCAGAATTTTACAATAAGTGCGTATATGATTTACAAAAAATAAATTTGTAGAAAAAAATTTTTTTAATGTGTAACAGCGAATGTTTGTTACGACATGACGTTTTTATTCATTCTGTCATCCATTCAGGACACTTATTTTCATTGTTGATTTTTATGAGCTTGACTGGAAAGGCTACATTAAAACAACTATCAAAATACTCATAAAAAATTTCATAAGCATCATTTACATCGGTTTTAGTGTACAGGAGAGTCCAGTCAATTTATAAGACCAACTTTTGAAACAAGGCTTTATTTTTTTAAACTGAATATCCTTTTCTTCAACATCATAGAACTAGAATTATGGGAGTTGGTTTGAAGTGTAATTTTTTTGTCCATAATGATCGCTGAAACCGTAATCATCATTCGAAACGTTTAAAATTTTTTCAGTATCATTGATTAGTATATTGTCGACTAATGAATGATAATTATTCACGACTCTTGTGGGCATGGTGATAGTGATAGATAAGTTAAACATGTTTAGCACATTTAAAAATTCATTTTTTTGTACATTCTCATTTTCGAGATGTATGTTAAAATCCCCCGCAAACCACATATATGTGATTTGGGAATAGATTATTTATTTCAGACATTAAGTTATAAAAGAGATTATAAAATACATTATATGACTCACCCTGACACGCTGATGACCTATAAATGCAAATTATTATAATCTTTAATTGTTTGCTAACAGCTGCAACGTACTCAAATTCTTTTTCTTTTATTTCTGTATATTGGGCTAGCATAACAATTTTCATTGGTAATATATTTCTCAGATGGTTTCTCGAGTTTTCTTATTTTTTCTGGAATATTATTTATCAATGTGATACTATCAACTGATTTAGTTCTTTTTCTTATTAATGTAGAATTAATATTTGTTTTTAATAACATAACTTTTCCGTCAGGAGTTGAGATTTGCGGTATAATATTATTATGACTATTACCGGAATATGATATATCATTAATAATTGCTATAAATAGGGTTTATAATCCGAAAAAATATGTTTCATAAACACCTGATTTGAAATTTATAATATTTTTACGAACATTACATCTATTTGAATATTAAAATTAGTTGTCGAAATTTGAGTATTTAAAGAAAGCTCTTTTAAAATGTTTGTCTGTTTTGTAATTTTCAAAAATTGTATCTTTCATAAATGTATCAAAATTAAAATCCCCTATTAAAATTATTCGATTATCCTCATTTAATTTATTGATTAAATTTTCTAACGCAGACCGAAACATTGTTATTGTTGTTGATGGTGACTTATACCCGGTTATTATTATGGTTGAAAACACAGCAAATCTATATTCACATTATTTTCAGAAATATTTGTAAACAATTTATCCATGATTTTAAAATCGGTAATGTTGTTTTTAATAAAACAAATTATACCTCTTGGCAAACACTTTACTTGATTATGATTAGATCTATATATAATTTTGTAACCGGGAATATCTATATTATCTGAGAAAATTAAAACATCTGACTGAAAGTACCACGTATCACATAATATATTCTTTATATTTTTGTTAAAGAATCTTTTATTTTGATAAATGACAGTTAAAGTTGAACTCTTTATGTCAAAAACATAAGAAAGTTTAAGATTTTTTTCTGTTTCTAAACGTTCCATATCCATTTTTAAAGAATCTGATGATTTCTTACATTTTGGAAGCTTAAACTTTCCTAATATATATAAATTTGAAATGGCTTTTACTCTACTAAAAGCCACATAAATCGTTGATTTTTGTGCACATTTGTCAGGTACACACATACCTCGTCATAAGTTTGGCCTTGGCTCTTATGAATTGTTAGAGCTTCTGCTGGTACTAGGGGAAGTTGACTTCTAACTACTTGATAACCAGTTTTTGTCGAAATACTTAAAATTACTGAACTTTTTGGTATAGGTACTAATTTTTGATGTTGCTTCCGATTTCATATAATTTAAAAATGGCAATTGCGCTTTTTTCCAACTTTATTTGATTAATATCGAGCCATACCTTAATTATTTTATTTGTATTTGGTAAAATAGTTACATGTTTTAATACTCCTACAGAAACATTTACTAATCCATCGTCTACATCTATATTACAAGTTATCATATAGGTACTTCACACCTATTTTAAAAGAAATGGTGGTCGGTAAACCTCCTGTGTCACTGGTCTTTTTAGAAGCAAAAGTGCACGTTTGAACGCACAATTTTAGTCAGTTATCAGTATGTTAATGTAAACATAGAAATTCCAATGCACTACGCATACGTGACTGCAGTCTCTGTGTGTGGGAATCTGTTAGAAACGCATCAACATTTCAAGGGAAAATCGACTTTAAAGGTCGTGACGTCAGGGGATAAAATTTGTATAAAACGCGGGTCCCGGCTGGACTCGAGGTGATTGCTACTTAGTCGATCATCCAGCTTGGAAGTAATTCCGAGTTAGCCTTTACGGTTCATCAGCTCAAGATTAATTTCTTTGAGTTAGCTGGGGAATTTATTCCTTACAGTTTACGTCGAGGTGATTGCTACTTAGTCGATCATCCAGCTTGGAATTTATTCCGAGTTAGCCTTTACGGTTCATCAGCTCAAGAGTAATTTCTTTGAGTTAGCTGGGGAATTTATTCCTTACAGTTTACAACGAGGGAAGACGCGGTGCATTTATTTTGCAAAGTCGATGAAGTGCAACTATTCCGGTATGCACGACCCGGGGCGACGAATTGAAGAAATCGGGGGAGAGGACGTGAATGAGCCACTAGGTAAAGGTTAGGCTATCTAAAAGGGTTTCAGTATATTAGCTTATTCCACATTCTAAATGATTAAAGTAAATTTTTTATATAAGTTTAAATATTATAAAATAAAAGGGTTTTAGTATATTAGTTATTCCAAATTCTAAATGATTAATGCAATATTTAAAAAGTTTAAATATCGCAAAATAATATATTTAGTTGAATCTCTGAAAATTAGAGTGCTATAAGCGTAAGTGCGACTTTATATTTTGGTTCTCTGGCGAAGGTAAATAGACGTACGTATTGTGGTACCAAGTAAACATTTTAGTAGGAAAGTTAATTAGGGTCACTTTTCAGTTTTTATTATTTTATTCATGTTAACTTCACTCGCTGTGTTTGTGGGATGTCAATTCACTGGGGCGGGTTTGCTAAATAAAAATATGTGCAATCGGTTATTCGGTCAATAACCTGTACTTTAAAAATAGGTCAGCTGTCTATTATCGACACTATACTTTGAGTCCGTTCCCGACCACCCTTCGGCGTTGTTTGTTGTGGTCATTTTGTGTCAACACACACTGAGACCGACGCTAGCCACGCCGTGGGGGGGGCCGGCTACTTTAATTTACAAGGGTTTCGGCCGTCAGTTCATAACTGCGCTGTACTTGTTATTACGTATAATCAATTGATTGAGGTATTACTCGAGACTTGTTGGAGTTGCCTGTCTCCTGACTGTTTAATTAAATAAAACTTCGAAACAGACTACCGATTGGTAGTGAGCACTCCACCCGATTGGGGGATGTTCTAATAAAAAGCAAACTTCGAAACAGACTACCGATTGGTAGTGAGCACTCCACCCGATTGGGGGATGTTCTAGAAAAAATAAAACTTCGAAACAGTTGGGTTACATGTGTGATTCTAAGAAACCTCGAGGCTGCCATGTCCGCGAGTCATGCAGGGAAATTTCCCGTACAGCCGATATGAATTTACGCTGACTTCAGACTCCGACAGTCAAATTTAGACGGACATTTCTGTCACTTAACATTGTTGGTTTGCACATGTTTTATATTGGCAGGTCCGGCACAGGTATTGATGTAATTACATCACAGCATTGCTTTGTGTCTCTTCAGGACCTAAACAAGTTATCAGGCGATTGCCACATCAATTATTATGTCCAACTATAAAACAGTGGTTATCTTTCCACTAACTTTGTATTTTATTATCAGGCGATTGCCATGACGATTGTCATTAGATAATGCGACTTATCCGAGAATTCTCGCAACAATAAATGTATAAAACCTCTATTTGTTTTCTTCTTACATATTTTCAAAACGTTACCTAACCTATACAGGGTGAGATTAGCCTCACTCGACTTAACAAACTCAGTGCTATAAAATAAACAGCAGAACCATAAAATCAATAATAAAAACAGTTTTCTCAACAAGGTAAGAGTGGCTTGGTCTCACAAATAATAGTGCATAAAAGATTCTTCCTAAGATGGAATAATTATTAGGAAACTATGAGAGTTTTCTAAAGGTATAAGTATCAAGTGTTAAATTTAATTCACAAAGTAACAAATAGCTAGTATTATCAAACTTTATATAAAAGAACCTGGGTAAACCATAAACGGGGTAGAACATAAATTGGGGAAATAATAATTTGAGGTTACTACACACACAACGTAATTTGGGTCCTAATTTATAAAAAACTAGACGATCACGTAAATGGCCAAAAGTATTGTTTGTCTTTCCCCAAAAGGAAGGATAAATAATACAAATAAAATAAAATACAACGAGGAGGGGTTGGGGGTGATTCAGTTTTAAGTTGTTAAATAATTTTATTTTACTGTCAGGGTTAATTTTCCTAGTATTTTATCGTTAGTTAATAACAAATATAATTGCTTTGAACTCCCATCATTTTACTGTTTTACTGTTATATGCATCAACTAAACGATTTTCACCGTACAATCTTATTACCCCTTTAGAAATATCTCTTTCATCTACTATTCTAGAATTGATAAGGTTTAAATCATCGTCTGTAACGTTGCCTGCCGATATGTTATTTAGAGAAGTAACAAATGCTAAATTATTGTTTTCTCATAATTTGTGTTTTCATAAAAATAAAATTCTTCCCACAATAAATTATTACAAAATACATTTAACAATGAGATATTTGAATTCATATATGTACATATATTGGGGTATCATTAACAGCTGGTAATTGAAATAAATCTCCAACTTCTATTACAGATACTCCACCGAAACTTTGATTTCCTCCCACGATTTGTCTTAATCTTGTATCTACCCGTTCAAACATTTTTTTAAATACCATTGAAATTTCGTCATTTATTAACAATTTTAAATCAATTAAATTGGAACGAATAGTGTTTACTATATCTGCAGAAAGTTCAAGCATTTGTTTGCCACATTGTGTTACTAGTAAAGCAAATGCATTATGTAGGGTAACACCGTTAATAAGAAAAGCTGGTTTACCTGATGGTGCAGTTAAAAGTATTTTGATTGAATTTTTATTTGCCCCTGAAACTTCGTTAAAATATATTGTTAAAAGTTGAGCATTTATTAATGTAGACTTGCCACAACCTGGTTTTCCACTTAAAAATATTCTCAATGGTAATGTATTTGTTTTAAAAGAATTTAAAATATGCATAATCAATTTTCATTGTTCTGTATTTAATTTACTTAATATTTCGTACATTTCCTCCTTGTTTGGCATCTCTGGAACTTTATAACGAATCTTTATATTACCAGATACTACTTTTGCAGCGGCTATCTGTCCAAATATATCAACATATTGATCATTTGATAATTTATTTGCTTCAAATTCTTTAATTTCTTCTTCCTCTAAGTCCTGAATTGCTTCTTGCGTCTCCTCCAATGCTTTATCTATTATTTCGTCACCCAATATACAAATTTTTTTTCTATTTTCCACAATAATATCAATATTATATCGATAAATTTCGCAACAATTTTGATTTTCCACATCAGTTGTTTCATCTCTTCATGGTAAAAATAATAAAACTTTTTCTCTAAAATAATTTGTTGGATCTTGTTCTAATTTATATCACCTGTATTTTATAATTTTGGACTTTTTTCTTGCTTTTATCATTTCTATATTATTTTCTTCTTCATCGTCATTGTCTTGAATCACAAGCTCTTTGATATCTGTGTATCCAGATGCAAAATCTGCGAGACAAACATTTTTCACCTGTTTAGTTCTTTTAGAATATAAAAGACATCCTCAGAATCCAAATCCAATTCCTTTAAATCTTTCTTTGACTTCAACAATCTCGCTCTTTCATTTTGTGGGCATGTGTTAATAAATACCGCACTGCGAGTATATTTACTAAGTGATATTCCCATAACAATATAAATAGCCTCTTGACAACTCATAACATTTCCTTTGAGAAATATGTTTCCAATTTTTTGTAGCCTCTTTTTCATATCATTATTGCCCTGTTCAACATCATTAGCTGCTTCCCTTAATAATTTAGAAAGCCCAGCATCGACCGTTGTGATATAATTTAACATATACCAAGCGCAGCTATAGGGGTCTAAAATAAATTGAATATCCATATTTGACTCGAGAATTTTTAAAATTATCTCATTATAATATGCATTAATAGCTACTTCCAAACTTGTTCTTTTTAAAAATACTTTTGTGTTTGAAATTGAACTTGGTACTGCCATAATACACTCATCTGTTGATAAATTGAATTCTTTCAGTATGTGCTCAAAAAACTCAATATTATTGTCAAAAAATATTTTCATTAATTTTTTAATTTTCGTATAATTCAGTTTTACTTTATCACTATTTTCGCCTTCTTCTAAAGGTAACAAAATCATTGCATTTGGCATAACGGGAAGGGGATAATGAAACCTACATACTAATTTTTTTTTACCCTTATAACATGTAGGTTTATGTTTATGCCGTTGAAAGGTCATTAAAGGATTTTTAGGATCATATCTGCAAGTTATAAATTTATCTATAAATTTTATACAATTTTTTATTAATTCGGCATTATCTTCACAGTAAATTGGTGCATCTTTATTATGAACTAAATTGTGTGTGTGAACAGATCCACGGGCTTGAAACTCTCTTTTTTGAAAATAGTCTACTACATAATGTTCTCCAAAAGGTCCATTTTCATTTTGTAATAATGTCATAATTTGATTAAAACGTTTTTCTATGTATCTTACCACTGTAATTGGATCACTTCTTATCAATTCCGTTGACGTTTCAAAAAAGTCACATTGGTGGAATGTCACTAATATTTTTTTTAGATATTGGGACCGATTTTACTCATCAACGAACTCAATCTCTTTCTTGACCTCTAGAATGTGTGTACCAAATTTGAAAACTTTATCTCAAAAACTGTAGCTGCTATTGCGAACCAGACAGACACACAGACAGACAATTTTTTCTGTCTGAAATTTTGTGTATTTTTTAATTTTATCAAAAACAAAAAAAGTATTTTATTTTCAACTGTTTTGGCGAATTTTTTTATTTTTAAGCAAATTTTGGATTTGGGCAAGTGCAAGTGACTGTTATAGTTTTGGTTAGGCTTTGTGGTTTTTATAAATTTATTGGTGTAAAAGTTACTAATATTTATTTCCTGATACGTTTGGAGACATAGACTCAATTTTATTTATTTCTATAAGTTTAGTTATATGTAGGCATAAGTACCAATTAAATTTTTTTATAAAATATAAATCCGAGTATAAATCTTCTCTAATTAGTTTGTTGGGTATATTAATTTCGTGACAAAAAGGACACTTTTATTCATAAGTACATAATTTTCTATTTATACGCACACGGTATTTCAGTTTATTGCTGAAAAATTCCTGTGCTGCTGCGAAAAAAGTTATAAAATTTCCACGCGTCAATAAGTTCTCTCCGTGCTTTTTTCAACATATTTACACGTTGAGTATGCAAAATTTCATTTAATATGATTTGCTATGGAGATTTCTAGAAATGGTATGTGTCCTACTCGGTATCTTACTTTTGCGTGTGGACCTCTTTTTTTTGCAATTATTGGGCGAAATCAAAAAATCATTTATTTAGAGGCTGGAAATCTATATATATATATATATATATATATATATATATATATATATATATATATATATATATATATATATATATATATATATATATATATATATATATATATATATATATATATATATATATATATATATATATATATATATATATATATATATGTTGTTTTTCAGGTTTTCGCGGGTGGTGAATGTTAAATTCGTTTTCCGGGTATACTCCCGCGTAGGTGATAGACCCCGAGAGGGACCGTGGTTGTCCTGAACGACGTTTCGGCAGAATCTCATCTGCCATCTTCAGGTTCTAACAGATAACTGCTTACTGCGGCTTCTGAACTTTCAGTTCGAGTTACCAGAAGCCGCAGTAAGCAGTTATCTGTTAGAACCTGAAGATGGCAGATGAGATTCTGCCGAAACGTCGTTCAGACAACCACGGTCCCTCTCGGGGTCTATCACCTACGCGGGAGTATACCCGGAAAACGAATTTAACATATATATATATATATATATATATATATATATATATATATATATATATATATATATATATATATATATATATATATATATATATATATAGTCAGTCAAAATCAAAAAAATTTCAATTATTGGAATGTAAGTGAAGACAGAGTATGTTTCAAAAACATGCGTTGTCTCGTAATTTCCAAACATAATATTCAATCGAAATTTTGGATTTCGGTTGGATATAAAATTTGAAATATTTTTGTTAGATAACATTTTGTTCCGAAATTAAAGATAAGGCCAATTTACTCTTAAGCGAATTTCAAGTTTTTTGTAATTTTTGAGTACTCTATATATAAAACATAAGTTTCTCAACATGAATCGTAATTTTTAGGATGTATAATCACTTTCTCTCGAAAAGTTGAATATTTTGACAATTTCACATCTTGTAAACCCCATCCGCGGACATACTGTATATATTCATACATTTACATATTTGTTTCTTCATTGTCTAAGAAAATCAAATAAAATGGAACACACTCCTAAATTTATAGAAGCTTTTAATCACCTTAAGACTTTAGTTAGGAACGCACCAATACTTAAGTATCCCCACTTTACTAAACCCTTTATATTGCCAACAGATGCAAGCAATTTCGCACTGGGATCAATACTCACGCAAGGCGAAATCTTCCGAGACAAAGCTATTGCCTGTTCATCGAGGACATTAAATGAGACAGAAACTAAATATAGCATAATTGAAATAGAACTATTAGCGATCATCTGGGCTTGTAAGACGTTCCGCCCATACCTTTTTGGCAGACAATTCAAAATCTACACGGATCATAGTTGTTGCTATTTAACCTAAAGGAGCCTAACTCCAAACTCGTAAGATGGCGCCTCAAACTCGAAGAATTCAATTATGATATCGTATATAAAAAAGGATTTAATAATAACGCCTACACTTTATCTAGAATACAATTAAATATTCATGAAACCGACTCAGTCGCAAATAATAGTAATGTAGATTTTGACATTATCGATTATCTTGACCAAATAAGTAATAATATTCCTCTCATAAACAATGCTGAACTACCAACAAGTAACGATCAAAACACATCAGTAAAAGAACCCCAAATTACCCAAGATATATAATATCAAAACAATGTGGACACAGTACGCATGAATTTAGACGGTCAAACTAAATACCAATTTTAGAGGAAATTATTATTAATAAAACCTTAGAGTTAATAATTGATATACGACCTCACCCAGTAGATACATACCAGTGGCGGCTGGTCAGGGGTAGCAGAGTGGGCAGCGCCCACCGAACTTTATCAGATGACTTAAGAATATTTCATTTTAATTTATATACATTTGTGTTTTAAACAACCTTTTTAGTTTTTAGATGTTTTATAAATGTATAACATATATACAACTTTAATAAAAAATTTTGAAAATCAATAAAACAAATTCCTCCTTTTGCAAAGTGTGTCAGGGTATAAATAAGTACGCTCAGAGTAGTCTAGCCAGCATTCACAACCAGCAAGAGGCAATCTCAAAACAGTACGCATCATCCGTGAATTCGCAGTATTGGCAAATAACACAAGGGTGGGCATGTCCACCTTGGCTTGCCTGGCTCATTCCCCATACTATGATAATGTAATATACATAAGTTTTTAATTATTTGTTACAATTTAAATTAATCTGTAACAGTTGCTCTAAGTAAACAAAATGGGTATATTTTCAGCACAAACAGACTACAATCAAAATAATAAAATTATAATAAAACCGCCCGTATTTTCTCATTAATAATTAAATTATTTAAACAAATTTCTTGCATTTCCCACCTTTTTGTCAACATACTAAATAAGCAACTCTAAATAATAATACCTATTTTAAATTTTGGACATTGAAAATGAAATCTGAAACAAACTATATTCTAGATTTTACAAATATTCTACTCTAAAGCAGGAGTAAAGGATTTCATTTCAGCATTTTATAAATCATTAATAGTACGCATTTATTATATATCATCTCATCACTCATTAATCATTCATTAGTAATCTCATCACTATTACTATCAACAAAATAAAAACAAATCATAAATGAATAAAGCAACTAACAAAATTCATATTAAGTTAATGATTGATGATGAGTTATGGGGTTGACCTACATAGAAAGTTAGTCTTACATGCCCCCACCACATATTGCGTCACTGTCGTACGTTAAACACGTCGTTATTATTGTCTTTGCTTGAATGTTTAGTACACAGTCCATCTTTACCCGTTTTACTGGGCTTTGTTTCTAACTAATTAACGATTTTCGAGTGTTTTGCAGAAATTAATCATTTTCAATATAATTTTTGAAGTGTGGTGACATAATATTTTGATAGTTATTCATTAGTAATAATATTTTGATAGTTATTCATTAGTAATAACTTCAACTATGGCAAATGTAAAGCAAATAGTAAGTGAAAATGCAGATATTGTTGATTTTTTTTTTTTAGAAAAAGAATTTCCAAAATTAAACTTGTTATGACGACAAAATTTTTATTGGCAAAATGGAAAGACCAAATACAACCGAAATCCGCCACAAGTAGCCCTATGCCTAACCGAGATCCCAAGTAAAGCTTTTCAGATAGTTCACATAGATACATTCTTTATCAAAATCAATGTTAATTTATCAAGTTCTTTAACTTCTTTATTTAAAATGCCTCGACATATTAATTTTTAAAATGAAGTAATGAGGGATATATGTGTTTACACACAAAATAACTTTAGCGGGCGTACTGCAGCTAGGAGATACTCAGTGCAACTTCCAAATAGAAGGCAGCCAAATCATAAGATTTTTCAACATCTGTTTAGTCGTTTGGGAGAAACGGGTTCATTTCGCCATAAAAATGATGTAGGATGACCAAAACGAATTACTCCAGATCAAGAACTAGAAATTTTAGTTCGTGTGGATGAAGATCCTCAAGTCAACTCAAGTCGATTATCAGCGACAACAGGAGTTAGAAACAATCTGTTCTAAGAGTTTTACGCAAAGAACGCTTCTACCCATATCACATCACTCCTGTACAAAATTTACTTCCAAGGAATCTTCCACGATGGTTAGAATGTTGCCAATCTCTTCTCAATAAACACAACAGAGATCGAAATTTTGTTAAGAACATTTTATTTACCGATGCAGCAACTTTTACTCGTCGAGGCGTTTTTAACTGGAGAAATAGCCATTACTGGGAAATAGAAAATCCTCATTCCGTTAAAGAAAGGTATTTTCAACACGAATTTAAGATTAACATTTGGTATGATATTATCGGCGATCAGTTATTGGGGCCATTTGTCCTTCCTCCAAATTTAAATAGGCAATCTTATATGTTTTTTCTTCGAAATACTCTTGCTGATATATTAGATGATTTCATGACATAAGGGGCAGAATGTGGTTTATGCAAGATGGACCTCCGCATCATTTCTCCATTGCAGTCAGAAATCATCTTGATGTGACATTTCCTCACAGATGGATCGGTCGAGGAAGCGAATTTGCTTGGCCACCAAGGAGTCCTGATTATAATCCTTTGGATTTTTATGTGAGGGGACATATGAGTCCTTAGTCTATGTAAATACTATCAATTCAAGAGAAGAACTGTGGGATCAAATACAAAACGCAGCCAATTTTATTAGAGGACAGCAAAATGCATTTGTCAATGTAAGAAAATCTTTTATCAAAAGAATTAGAAAAGATATAGAAGTAAGTGGAAACCATATCGAACATTTACTCTAAGTTTCAGCAATTAGCTTATGAGAAAGTGAGAGAGAGTTTACGCTGTTGTTACGCTTTTGTTTTTACTTACGTTTTGTACTTTTTTCAAGAAATACAATTTGTTTCATTAAATTTGAATGTCTTTTAAAAATTATTGAAATCTTTAACGGCAGTTTCCTCGAAAGTGATTGGAGTCATCAAGTTCTACCAAGTGTACCTTTTTACGCGGAAATGACGCCCTCGTCAGATTTTCTAGTCAGAAATACCACAACGTTTCATCAAAAAAAATATGAAAAAACTTATCATATACAGCTCCTGCAGCGCTCTCTATGGTCTAACGTGATATGATACATAAATTGTTGTTTCTTCAAGAGATTGTTGTTATTGCAAAAAAAATGAAAAAAATAATTTCGACTTTGACACCCTGTATCTTTTTCCACAGCAACATTTTACTAAAGCATATTTGGTTATATCCTCATATTTTGGTCCAAAGAACCTACCCTTGAGCTATGGCCCATTATTAATGATCCATCCTGTATATAGTACATGTATCCATATATGGTATATGAAAATGCTATATGGGAGGTATCAACAGAATGTTAAATTTTTATTCGTAGCATCTATTTAATCAAAAAATAAATATAGCTCTTCAATCCTTTGGCAGCTTGTAGTAATCAGTGCTCCTGCATTCTTACAGTGATGAGCAAGGTCAGTAAACCAGTCCGAAGTCTAGGATCAGTAGCTATTACTGCCTCATATGGTTGACAGAAGGACATATGTAGATAAATAAAAGCAAAAGTATAAAATAAATACTGCAATACATACCGCTTGATACAATGTATTATTCAGAATGAATGAAGTTGCCATCACGTTAGCATACATGGTCACAACTAATATTGGCTCTGCATTCGTGGATGTTAAATTTTAGCGATTTGGTCTATATACATATGTTTGTACAAGGAAAATTAACGTTCCACATCTACCGAGGTTAATGGTGCATATTATAAATAGTTCACATGGGCAGGCACTGATAAACCGCACAGATAATATTAACAAATTTTACACATTGTTTTGTACCCCATGTTACTGTCTAAAACATTTTCTAGTTTATTGTTTATAGCCCGACTTTTGCTGTCTGATAGAGGCAAAACCATTTGAACACTCAAAATTCTTAGTATAACAAAAATTTATTTCGTATGACCTCTGTAATATTCCCCAAAACATTTTTATACACACTTGGTAGGTATGTGTTGTGCAATGTATAACTATTAGGCAAAGGAAAACCTGGTACGTATTTTGCAAAGAACCATCTAAAATCAACATTGTCGACTACGTTCCAAGACAGAATATCAGACACAAATCATAAAAAAATCCTCTTTTTAACTGTGCTAGCAATATTTTGTCGATGGATAGCCGTTTTTTAACTGTTTTTCATAATCAGAGCTTATATGAAATACGTAACGTCGATTGTATGGAGTACACAGAATATGTGAACCATTGCATCGTTTGTAAAGTTATCGTAGTTTTCAATAATTTTTTCTAGTTTACCTATGTGCAAATGGTACTGAGTACGTCATTGCTAAGAGCGTTTTAAGCAAGAACCAAACCAAACACCACCATGAACTAACCGAATGTTTTCAAGTTAACTGAACTGGGGAAAAAGTGTCAATCTGCCTATAAAATTATATAGGAGTGCCCCGGTTTCCCGCAGAGTCCTGGATTTTTCTGCCTCGATACTGGTTACACGGGTTGCATATATTACAGGTATATAAATAAACACACCACATGAATTTCTATGTAGTGTGTTTATTTATATTTATATATTTTTTAATTGAAAAATTGAAAATATTTTCGACACCTGATGATGAGATTCATTATCAGTGCAAAATTACAAAACCAGAAGTTTTGTAATTTTATTTAAACAGGGTTAAGGACGTAGGAATATTAATTTTTACTGTTTTCCATTTGTTTCATTTTTTACCTCTATTAATACCTTTGACTCATATAGTTGACAAATCGGGGCATCGCCAAGTTGATTACAATAAACGGCCACTAGAGGAAAACATGCCTTAAAGTTTCAACAGTGTACCAGCCTGCAAAGGAATCCTCTAATTATTTAGTAATTACTGGGAGGATATGGAATAATTGCCAATGTAAATATATTCTACTTTTATAGTTTTATTTAAAAGTGTTAAGGTAAGGACATAGAAAAGTAATATAATGTAATATTTGACGAAGATTTCATTTTGATGCATGATAATAATCACCCTCATACTGCACGTATTGTGACGCAGTACTTGAAAGACACGCGCTATGACATAATGCATTAGTCGGCAAGGTCTCCAGACCTCAAATATTTATTTGTTTAGTTTCTTTCATTATGTTAATAAAAGATAATATCAAAGAGAATATATTTAAATAATTTTCCAATTACAATAATGTAAAAATAATTTTTGCATAGAACGTAAATAACATGAGATACAAAAATTGATGTCTCTCAAGTTCGCGAACAGCTCTATTAGTATTAGTAATTCTTGCCACATATGGTTCTAAGCTGGATTTATTATAGTTTGCAAAATACCAGTTAATATCATCATCACTTGTTTCTTCTGTTGTAGGTATGAATTTATAGTCATGGGTATTTTTACCTTCTCTGTGAGTTAAAGAATCTTGGGATAATTCTAAATTTGATTGTAGAGGAGCATTTGCCGCAATATGCGGTGATGGAACTTTTATTATAGTTGATCTTCCGCCATGTTTAAATTGTGGCTGATGAACTTCTGGGATCAACAATGCAGATAAAGGTGCTCTTGCATTTGAGATATCTTCCTTCTTTGGGTTAACTTGTGCATTCTCAATCATATTTGAGGTTACATTTTGAGGAACGACTTCTGCACTTCCTATTAATAGTTTTGGACTAATTGTAATTCCTGTATCTGCTACGTCTGTTGTGATAATGGGAATATCGTCACTAGATTCTGTCAAAATACTATCAATTTTTTCAGTATTGGGGAAAGATTCAAATTCTGGAATTAATGTCGTCTGATCGATATTTTCGGTTGTTATTTCTTGTATAAAAACTGATATCGTTTCAATTAAATTGTCGGTAGTATTTTCTTTTCTATTTTCTGATTTCACTTGAATTCTAGTTTGTAAGTTTTCTCCCTTTTCTATATCCATCGGTTTTGTAGTTATATTTACAGGATTTGGTAGCCCGTGTACCTCACTTTTAACTTTGGTGATTGATTGAGGAGATAAATTAGTTTCTCTAATAAGTGAAGTTGGAGACCCAATATTCTCATTTCTTAAATCTGGAGGTGAATTTTGTTGTTTAGGTACTATAGCGGAAAACTGACGATTTATGTTTTCGTTCACTGTTGGCACATTGACAATTTGATGCAAAGAAGTTGTACGTACATTTGTAACATCTGGACTTTCTGTAGGTGGGACATTTGTAATGCTAGTAATATATGGAGTTTTCACCGGTAAATTGGGATTAGGGATGGGCTTAAATCCTCCATAACCGGGTAAAATTGGGACAAATCCAGTTTGAATTTCTGGCAAACTTGGAGGTTGCATGTTTCCAATGAAATGCGGATGCATTTTTAAAGGTAAATTATAGGGTGTATTTCCCATATTACCTCTATCTGTGCTTCTTGTCGGATTGTTGAGAATTGCATTTTTTCTTTCAGCTACACTGTTTGATTCTAGTCTGCCAGTTCCTCCTCCCAACAAATTATTTAAATTTAGATTAGATAGTGGAACGCCAAAGAATGTAAATCCGCTTGTACTAGGAGAGTTACTGACTTTTGCAGGTATGTCGGGTTTTCTTGATTGATTCTTCGTAGCGGCATATATCGTTGGGGTGTTACCTGGTAAAATGAACTAGTTGATTATAATGTACATATACTTGGTTGCAGTATATTCTATTCTACCTAATTATATTTATTGATCCTCATTAATTTATGCTACCTACTGTTTTTATCTCAAAATTAAAAATAATGTGTTTTTACCATTTGTTCAGTTTATATAGTATGTACATATGCAAAGAGCACTGTTTTAAGTCGAACAGCGTTGAAAGGAAAGCAAATAATACATGTATGGATTATGCCTGCTCCACCTATAGTGAGAACCGTCATCGATAGTGCACATAAGAAATCTGCACATACGTACATCATTTATTTTCCTTTAACGCCTGTTCGAATTGAATGTAGATTTTTCTTTTTACTCTATGTAGTAATACAAAATAGGCAAATGGAACTTTTTATCTTATATTATTAGCTGACTTTTTTGGAAAAGTTATGTATCTACAATGTCAAACTAATTAATATATGTATTTACACATTTTCCTTATCTGGTAAGTAATAAATTAAATAATAAAATAATAATGTCTATAAGTGATAAAGTGATATTAAGTTGATGAAAGTAATCTACTATATTATAATTTGTATTATAATATCTGTATTGGATGTGGAAAAGGAAGTTTTATAAAGTGCGAAATGTAAAATAGTTGTTGTTTGATGAATTCTGAGAAAACTATAGGCAATTTTGAAAAAAAAAAAGATAAAAATATACAAAATACCGCTGCCAATTACTTGGGGATCAGAACTTCCTCACCTTAATAAAACTCGATGTGTGATGGAGTTTATAATAAAAGTAAATTTTGACGTTCCAAAAAATTCACATTTTTTGACGTTTCAAAAAAGTGACATTTTGAAGTTTCAAAAAGGTCACATTGGTGGAATGTCACTAATATTTTTTTTAGACATTGGGGCCGATTTTGCTCATCAACGAACTCAATCTCTTCCTTGACCTCTAGAATGTGTGTACCAAATTTGAAAACTTTATCTCAAAAACTATAGTTGCTATCGCGAACCAAACAGACACATACACACACACAGACAGAAATTTTTCTGTCTGAAATTTTGTGTATCGTCATAATTCGAGATTCGAGATTCGTCCAGAAACGCAATAAAATTTTTCAAAATTTTTTTTCACACATACTCACTTTGAGGGATGAGGAAGTCTCTGTTGGCAAAAGTAAGTATATAAATGATGTGCCACTAAATCAGCGTTTCTATCTTATATTTACCTGGTGTATAATGGGAAGATTTTGTAGTTAGTGGAATTTTCACAGTAGCAGTTTCAGTAACTTCTTTATCCTTACGGCTATCGTTGGGGAAATTATGAATATCAACGAAACTCTCATTGTAAGGGTAATCAACATACTCATCATAAAAATAGTCAGACTCTTCGGGAGATGGTGCTAGATTATTTTTGTCTCCCAAAACATGCTTCGTAATATTTTTAAAAGTTTTCAAGTTCATCCACTGATGAGAAAAAACTTGTGAAGTTGAGTATACATCTGGGGCGGCAAGTAACTCAGCCTCACATCCTGGTGCTACTAGTTCGGCTTCTTCCGCTTGTTCTGAACAGTCTTGACGAGAAAGTGACTTTTCCCGCAGAAGAGTTCCATCTATACAATGAGGTCCTGTTTGTGATGATTCTTGCAACCATGCTTGCAACCACAATATGTTACAACTACATGTCAGAGGGTTCCCTACAAAAATGGTTAATTCATAATTAGTGTTATTCTATTCTGTTATCTTACCAAACCACAGTTTATGCCTTCATGAAAAATTGCTAATTTCTAATTGTGCGAAAATACGTAATAATTTAATAAATTACTTCAGAACTGTACAACAAAGGTCCAGTTTTAAAATTTAAGAGATAAAAGATTTTGCTGAAGTCGATTGGAACCTTTGATGTGAAAATAACACTGACGTAGTTTTCTACAGACCAAAACACCATACACTGCACTCGACGCCCGTTTCGCATTCCAAGTTGGCATCATCTGGAGATGATGTAACTAAGTTATAATCATCTCCAGATTATGCTCACTTGGTTGGCGAAACGCGAGTCGATTGCAGTATATGGTGTCTTGGTGGTGTTTTGTGGAAAACTACGTCAGTGTTATAAAAGGTTTTGTTTATTTTGAAGTTCCAAACCTATTATTTTTAAAATTTCAGTAACTTTCTTAAAACAGAAGCAGTCGTAAACATTTGGATGCATTTTGCAAGGTAAGATATGGACTCACAACAAAGTTGTAATTGTTGTAGAGAAAAATGTTTTCGACTATTTTATTTATACATTTTTTTTTATTTTAAATGTTCTATACAAATATTGCACTAAATTTCATTACAAATAACCTCTAGCAACTAACGTCGCTCATATGAACTTCGAGTGAAGAATAAGTTTAGGTTAAAATGGCCGAAACCAATAACACTATGCACATATAGGCCAATAATCAGAGAAAAGAAAAAACCGCTGCCAATTACTTGGGGATCAGAACTTCCCCACCGTAGTAAAACTCGATGTATGGTGGAGTTTATAATAAAAGCAATTTTTGACGTTTCAAAAAAGTCAAATTTTGTGACGTTTCAAAGAAGTCACATTTTTGACGTTTCGAAAATTGGGACCGATTTTGCTCATCAACGAACTCAATCTCTTCCTTGACCTCTAGAATGTGTGTACCAAATTTGAAAGCTTTATCTCAAACACTGTAGCTGCTATCGCGAACCATACAGACAGACACACAGACAGAAATTTTTTTTCCTCTGAAATTTTGTGTATCGTCATAATTCGTCGAGATTCGTTCAGAAATGCAATAAAAAATTCCTAATTTTTTTTTCACGAATACATAACTTCCACACTGAGGAGTGAGGAAGTAATTAGGTTTAAAATCCATACATAAACATTATTAGTAGAGTTGGCGCAATACAATTCACAGTAGCACACGGCTGAACGGGACTCGAGCAAGTCAAGGTCCCGGCACCCTCGACTAGTTTACGATAGTTTATTATTAACAATTGTGGGGAATATACACATGCTCAGCAATGGCACTTTTCGGCGATATTTGTCACTTATGCATCACGTTTGTAAATTCAAAAGACGATAGACGATCTCTCGATTTAACATACGATGCAACGGTGATACGATGCCTTGTTTGCAAGTTAAGTTCGATTGGTTGGATTTCAAGTAATTGTAAAAAACATAGTGAAAGTAAAAGTCATAAGAAAAATCGTCAACTACAATTTCCATATTGGGTGTTTCTGTATGACCTTATTTTTTAAGTTGACTGTATGTAATCTTCCGGAAAATTTATTTGACAAAGAAAGTTCTCTTTTGTTTTGGACAAGTATGTACGTTCTAAAATTGCCATTACCAACAAGAGCACAACTGCGTTGTAAAGTTCCTCGTGTTAAAGAAATAATTGAAAATACTATAATGTCTGAATTATTGAACAAATAATTGTGAATACCTGTTGATGAAACCAGGACACAAGAAATAATAAGGTGAGAACCAAATCAGCATCGACGTGGTATTTAATCGCAAGTTAAAGATTAGAAAATGTCAATTCTGAAGCAGTACAACAGCTGGTAGGTAATAAGTAAAAAGTATTGAAAAATTTCGCATACATAAGCATAATTTTGTTACGTTTGGTGTCCTCACAAACACGTCAAATCGTAGATTCGTTGATTGAAAGTCTAGGTAACACTTAGTCACTACTTTATTAACTAATTAATAATTAACAGCAATAAATTAATGACTGTCTTAACTATAATCACAATTAAACACTTATAAGTCTGTATCTTATTTCCTCTTCACTCGTTCAATTCTAAATTCAGACACTCATGGATCCACTGAGCGCCTTATTTATACATATATGCACGGTCCAGAATATTCCCGGCCGTTCTCGTACAATTCTAGTTCCATCTATTCAGTCTATACAGTCCAGTGGCGTAACAGTATTTTAATGAATATGACTGATGGAGCTGCTCAAAGTAGGTTTATCACTAAAAAAGTTTTCCCCTAATTTATTGCATATATCTTGTTTACTTCTTGCATTTCAGCTTGTGGCAGAAAAAATTCGCAGTAGCTATCCGGATGTCAACAAATTAATAGTAAATACAAAGACGATAAATCTCCAAAACGCATTAGGGAATTTCACAAAGCCTGCCCAAGAATTAGCGAACCTCCATTAACACGATGGGGGACATGGTAGCAGGCAGCTCTTTATTATAGTAAAAATTTTTTTGAAGTTAAATCTCTTGTTTCGAAATTCCAGCCCAAAGAGTCCAAATCTATCAGGGAAAGTGAACAACAGGTTGAAAATCCACAAGATGAAGCAGATTTGCGCGCTATACATGAGAACTATATAGTATATTAGTAGACGTTATTGAACAACCGGTTCAGTGGAGTAGTTGGCTAGAGCTCGCAATGGCATGTGAGACTAGATAATCTCACTATTGTGGCTGCGGGTTCGAATTCCACCACCAGTACTGGCAATGGCGGTGGAATGATTGCATTTTTTCATAGTGTAACCCTCACCCGTGCAGCCTCGGGGTTGTAACATCTGTAGTGTTTATTTATTTATTCTTTTTTCGGTTTCCTGACGCTGGACAGTCCCCGTGGCCTCCAACGCCTCACGGGAGTCGCGCCAGCACATTAACCACAGCCACTCCCCACATCCGCAGGGCTAGTGACTGTAGATTCCGGATTCGTGTGCCCTAAGCAGACGGAGAGAACCCAGAATGACCGCCTTCTATATTTGGCCTGCCAGCAATTCAGCTGATTTTTGGCAGGCCGGTATGGTCTTCAGATCCGAGAGCAGCGTAGGCTTTATCCCTCCGAGTACACCGATTATTAGGGCGACCATTTTGACCAAATAGCCTGGGTACAGCACTTGGAGCTCGTACCGGAGATCGCGATAATTGGTCCATTTTTCCTCCTCATTTAAGGGCATGTTTTTCTCCGCAGGTATCGAGAACTCGATGACATACATCACCTTGAGTTGACGGTCGAGGTGGACTATGTTAGCTTGGATTAGCCTGACCGTCGGGAACGAGTAGTTCCAGTAAATCCGGCATTTCTCGTTCTCGACAACGGAATCAATATCTCCGCGGACGTAGGCAGCACTGGCATCTGGTCTACCCCATACGAGTGCCTTAGATGGTAGTATAGCATTCGTAACGCCGTGTTATGTCGGTGGATGTAGGCCGAAATCGCGTATACGGGGCATGCAGATAGTATGTGCATGAGTGATTCCGGCGCCTGACGGCAGGTCCTGTAGTTGACATCAGGAATCTCTACACGCCATACGCGGCTACGGTAGACCAAGGTGTTGGTAACACCATCTTGGCAGGCTATAATGAATCCCTCGGTCTTCGACTTAAGCCCGGCTGACCTTAGAAAGGCGAATGTCAACTTGGTCGATAAACTCAGTGTTCCTATGTTCTTATAGAAGACACCATGCTGAGGTTTATTGACGTGCTGCCGAAACAGATTTTCCTGTTCGGTAGCTCTAATTCGAGTTTTCAGGTGATTTGGCTGAAGTTCAGTGACTGACTTTACATCAGTACCTCACCGGCCACATCGCATGTGTTGAATGCGAGACCGAGTTCATCTGCTGCCCTTTTTGCTGCCTTGAACTGCCCTGCTTCCACTCCTACAGATTCGTGATGTTTCACAAACCGGAAGAGGGAATCTGAGCTCCTGACGATGTTATGTGCCATACACAGTACTACTCTGCCATGCGTACACTCCAGGCTCAAGAGTCCTTGCCCCTCCCGTTGACGTGGGAGGTACACACGAGGAACGGACGATCTAGGATGAATACTTCGAAAGTTCGGAAGACCAAATCTTTCGGAGACGGTGTCTTTACTTGCCGCGGAGAGAATCCTTTATTTGTTTTGCATCCTGGATGTAGACCTATGCCTTTGTTGCATAGGTCTCTCCGGCATCCAGATGTCTTAGGATGCTTCCGTCTGCGAGCTGCGCATCTTCAAAGAATTCGCCGCATCGTCCTCTCTTGAGGTGGACGACTGCACATTTGTCCAACCCGAATTCCATACCAATTGCCCGCGTGTATTCTTCAACCACTCTAAGAACGTTTTGTAGTTCACGCTCTCCGGAGGCATAAAGTTTAAGGTCATTCATATAAAATAGATGGGTGACCTCATGCCTCCGGTCGCTGGGTGGTCCACATTGATATTCGCGAGTTTGGCGGAGTCCAACAGAAAACGGTAGCAGTGAGATGCAGAAAAGGAGAGGATTCAGGGAGTCACCCTGGAAAACTCCTCTCCCAAATGCCACCTGCTCTGTCGTGACCCGCTGTGCACCTGATGTTATGGTGAAGCGAATCTTTCAGAGCGGCATCAGCTGTTCTATGCATCTCACTAGTGGTGCTGGTACCGCAAGACATTCGAGCAAGTGCAACAATAGTTCATGCAATGTTGTATCAAATGCCTTGTGGTAATCAATCCAGGCCATCGATAGATTCCGCTTGTATTGCACAGAATGCTAAGTAATACAGCGCTGTTCATGTATCTACTGGAAGACCGGATCAACATATCTCAGTGTCCTAGCATACAAGATACGTGTAAATATCTTGTAGCAGGAGTTGAGGCAAGTGATCGACCTATAATTCTGCGGATCGGAAAGATCCCCCTTTTTGGGGATAAGCACAATACGTCCCTCGACGAACGAGTCCGGAATCTGCTGCCCCTCGTTCAATCATAAGTGGAAGAAAATTTCATCCACCACCAGTTGTTAATGCCGTCTGGGCTTGGGGCAGCAAAGTTCTTGATAACAACAAGTGCTTGTTGGACTTCTTCCGTACTGATTGCCGGACACACTTCTTCTGGCTCTTCAAGATGTCCGTGGCACAGAGCCTAGAAGTGTGCAATTGCTGGAGTGTCCGCTACGCGTCCATTCAATTGAATGGACACGTCTCGTAGATTCTTTTACAGAAAGTTTCGACATCTTCTACAGTCGGCGAATTATCTAAAACACGCTGTGGCTCTTGAAATAGGCGGGAAGGATTCGTACGGAACAAATTGTTTTGCTCTATACTCCTCACTCGCCTCTTCAACGTTTTTTTTATAGCCATAAGCGCTCGGATCCTATCTAGACAGTGTTGCTTGATGGTAAGCATCACTGTAAGATTTAGAGTATGGTGTTGATGTCTTAATCCGGTGGCTATGTGCCGGATTCTGGGAGTAAATACTCTACCACTTGTCTTGTATTCCACTACACTCTGGATCAGAAAAGCATGTTGTCTGGCCGACTGTATCTTGCACTCGATGTTTTGTACACACCGTTTGACTTTCTCGACACCGATTGGTTGACTTCTCACGGGCACCGAGTTACTTCGCGGCGTTGTATACGACACAGTTGATTTGCCAGATGTCTGCATCTTCTAGAAGTTCTTCATCGATGACCGCGTCCATTCTAGCCAGATCTTGTGGCTTTAAGTTAGCCCTGGTGTTAAGGCTAACCCTCGTCCTTAAGTTTACATCGGTAACTCTAGAGAATGTTCCCCATCAGCTGCTAATTGCCGCGGTGGAACTGCGGCTGGCAGTTCTTCCGGCTGACGGGACCCTTACGTAACCTGTCCTGCGCAAGAAGGATACTTGATCTCTCAGATGTTGTTGAGAGAATGCGCGATGCTCTGGATGCATTTTGCACCAAAGTACATGCAATCGCACCATGTATCCCTTCACTCAGGTTCGCTACTCTCGCGGCAGGTCAGCAAGTCATCCCGAAGTTCCCTCGTCCACTTAAAGCGTCCGTGTACATTGCCATTGGTGAGGCCCCTCCTGCCTGTCTCTGACCCCACATCCGCTTGGGGTCGATCCTGAGGGGCCCTTCTTCTTAGATCGTAAGGAACTAAAAGCAAAAGGTGGTTAGCCTTGATACTCCTCGACCAACATCTGTCATGCAGAGTTACCTCTGCCTGCCCAGGATGCACCGCGGGGAGGCCGCAGGTCCTTTGTACCCCTGTTTATTACTATTATTATTATTATTTTCAGATTATCCGATGCCGGACAGTCCTCCCGTGACCTCCAGCGTCTCATGGGAGTCGCGCCGGCGCATTATTATTATTATTAAAATTACAAGGTAATGATTTATCCTTAACCGACTCGTTTGTTATTGTGAATAACGCAAATATAGCTTTACAAAATTTAACAGATATCCCTGGTTTTCTAGCTGTTGCGAAAGTTAATGACGTTTTAAAGAAAAATCCTGATTTTGTACAACTAAGCCTCATTAAGTAGTACTTAAGTGAAATTATGAAAATGACCTCCAGCAGTATTTTGCGTATGCGAATATAACAGTTTTGGATGCAGAATAACCATTTTCAAAATACAGTGCTACATTCACAGCGAAGCAAAGGCGATTAAATGAGAGTACTTATAGAAGATATATTAATGATGTAGATGTTTGCTCGGGCCCTATACTAAACCATTGACTTAGACGGGATAAAAAGTAAGTGCATGTTATTTATTTCTAACCCCTACTTATTTTACATCTTTAAGGTAACTTGAAGATTAATCCCATTGCTCCAACTTTAATTATTAGATTAATGTTTATCTTTATAGCATGTGAAAATGAATATCCATATAGTTCATATATATATATATATATATATATATATATATATATATATATATATATATATATATATATATATATATATATATATATATATATATATATATATATATATATATATATATATATATTACTAACAGTTCTAGAGGTTGAAATATTATGGCGACAGTAGCTATAATTAACTTTATATATTTGTAAATATTTCTGTGGACAGGAAATCCAATAATATTATATAATTTTAATTTCAATTGATAATATATTCTTGTTAATATAAGCGGAAACAATCACATAATGTAATTAACTTACCATCTATGTCAAGAATGGCAATGTTCCCCCTAAGTCTTTGAACAGCATGTTCAGGAAATGACATCAGTTTATTGTTCTTTAAACTAAGAACTCTTAGGCGTGGCATCCCATTGAAAGCAGATCCTTGAACTCCACATATATTATTATTATCTATCCTCAGTTCAACAAGCCACTCCATTTTTTCTAAACTAGAACCCACCACCTTAGATATTCTGTTGTTACTAACATCTAACATTTCCAGGGATCTTAGACTACGTAATCCGGTTTCTTCCAGGTCTGGTAACTGATTAAAACTTAAGTTTAGCATTAGTAAATGTGGTACTAAATTAAATGCATTAGGGGCAATCTTTCTTAATTCGTTTTCTTGTAATTCGATGACTTGCAAAGAGGGAAGTTTATTAAATGCCGAGTTAGGTATTTCCTTAATTTTATTCCGGTTTAACTTTTGCGGACTTTAAAACAGGAAGTGCCTTCATGGAATTCGGTTCAATATATTCCAATTCATTATTATCTAAATGTATTGTTTTTAAATGCTGTAAGTTATTAAAAGCCCCTTGCCTAAGTTCTTGAATGAAATTTTTCGAGAGTTTTAATTCTTTTAAATTGATTAAACTTCCAATAATCTCTGGATCTATATTTTTTATCCTATTATTTGTTAAATCTAAGATACGTAAATTTTTAAGTCCATAGAATGCATGAGGCAGTTGAACTAAAACATTGTGAGAAGCGTCTATAATTTGGATTTCTAAGTTTTTATCTAAAGTACTAGGTAAAATTTCTGCGAGCTGGTTTTTACTTAGATCTAATCGCTTTAAAAGTGGTGTGCTCTTGAAAACATCTGGTACTAAAATATCTAATCGATTGCTGTTTAAATTTACTTCCCTAAGTTCAGACGTTTCCTTAAATGCGTTTGGATGGATTTGTACCAGCCGGTTTTCCTGTAGATCTAAAGTTTCCAGATGATTTAGCTTAGCTAAAGAGCTTTCTTCTAACCGTTGTAACAAGTTTTGACCTACAATGTTTACAGTCTATATTAATAATATTAAGATTGAAGATCAAAATAAGCTTTTGAAATTTATTTAAAATTGTTAATATCTAAATACTGTGCATTTTCAACACGCAGAAAATATTTCTTATTTTGTTCAGTTCTAAAATGGAGTATCGTATCGAAATCATTGCATTTAATTACTGTGCTGTGACTGAAAAAGGTTAAAGTACATTTTACACGAAAATGTAGGCATAAGAGAAAAAGATTTTAGAACTGTTCTCAATTTTAGGATAAGAGGTACCTTTTTTTATTTTATTTTAACAACATTTAATGTTTATAATAAAAGAAATTAATGAAATTAACGGCATCTATTTACATTTACTTAATAACAGCTTAAACTTTAGGAATATTAGTGGTTAAAATAAATAGCATTAGAAAAAGTTGACCTTCAGAAAAAAAACACATTGTACGTTAAAATTAAGAAGAAAATGTTCTGTAAATCATCCTTAAAACGTTACTTCGTATTGTATTAATATAAATGGCCAATATTTTAAACATGTTTAAGTTAATTTTGTCTATCATAAATTAATTTACTCAATGCAAATGTATTTAAAACAACAATTATTTATGCTCCATTCTGGATTAATTTTTTTCCAAAAAACCATGCAGTTTGGCAAAACTTACTAATAGACAAAAAAAATCATTATTTTGACACCAATTTAGGGCAGTATTTTTCTGGCTGGTTTACAATTAGGTAGATATGTGGTATTCTGTAAAGGATAACTGAATATTTGGCTAATGTCTTCTTCCTTGGTTAAAATTATAAAATGTACCTAACCAATTCAGAGTAACGAAAATGTTCACTTATATTTTCAAAAGAACTGGCTAGTTTTTTGAACACACTAAACTAAATAAGTTACAGTTTGTCGTTTACTCATTTTGATTAAATAGTAAACACCTACAATATTTGCACTCAGATTTGGAATAAAATTCAAAGGCTTTTGATCTACATTAATAACAAAATTGAATTTATCATTATTGTGATAATTTTTCTTTGTGTAAGTATATTTGTGACTGTTTAAAGAAAAATTACCTAAATATATACGTCTCAGTTGTGGCAATGTACTTAATGAACCTTTTGGAATATTTTGAATTTGATTATAAGATAAATCCAACAGACGAAGGAAAGGTAGATCCAAATCTGATGATGGTAGCATTGGAATTTCCGATATTTTATTATGGTGTAAATGTAAGTATTCCACGCTCCTTGGAAGACCAGACATAAATTCGGGTAAATGGTTATTACTAACATCCAGTTCATATAAATTTAAAAGATTTCTAAATGCTGCCGGATGTATTATATTTAAATTATTAAATGAAACGTTAATATGTTCTAGAGACGGTGTTGGCAGAAACAAATTACGATCAACAGCGTTTAATTGGTTATTACTTAAATCAATACGCCTCAATGAAGGCAAATTAGACAAGAAATTAGGTTCAAGTCTTTTAAAAAAGTTTCTGGATAAATCTAAACCTTTCAATGCTGGTAAATTCCAAAACGGCCATTCCAAAATATCATGCAGAGTATTATTTCTCAATCTAAGTTCTCTAAGAGCTGGCATAGCCATAAATGCCTCTCTGTCTATTAAATGTATTTTATTGTAATTTAAATTTAAATGCTCCAAGGTGGGATGTCCACGCAATGCTCCAAACGGAATTGCTTCTAAATTATTATAACTCATATCCAAAAAGACAAGTCTTGGCAAAGCATCTAAAAGTGACCGTAATTCCGCTACGTGACTAATATCATTTTCCACAAGAGACAATTCTTCGAGTCCACTCCCAGAATTCTGCAAGAAACTTTCAGGATGAACACGTCTTAACATGTTTCTGTTTAAATCTAAACTCCTCAGTAATGGAACCCTATGAAATGCCCCGTGATGAATTTCAGTGATTCGATTATTTGACAAATAAATCTTTTTTAATGCAGGCAAATCAACAAATGTTGCTTCACCTATTTTATCTATATAGTTATAATCTAACTTAATAATTTCTAACTGTGGTAAATCTCGGCTCCCTCGGCCAATCATGCCTGCATCTGTTATTTTATTGCCTGTCAAAATGAGTTCTTTCAATAATGGTAGCCTACTGATGGCCCTTGGATGCATCCAGTTTAATCCACAGTAGGATATGTTTATTAAACCTAAATTAGGTAAATCTTGTAATGAATTTGCCTCTAACCTAGTAAGCCTTGGGCTTGAACTAATATGCAACTTTTCCAAACGTGGATTACTTTTAAAATTTATTGGAGATAATTCTAAAAGTGATTCTGACTCGATTTGTAAGTACCGTAGCTGTGGAAGACTGGAAAATAGAGGCAAACGTTTTAATAAATTTGTTTGAATGGTGACAGCTTGCAAAGTGTTTAATTGTGATAAAGAATCATCTGGAAGGCTTCTTAATTGTGGTTCAACTATGAAAATTTCCATTAAACTTGAATGTAATCCGGCAAGCCAATCACTAGACACTCGTTCTAGTTCATTATAGCGTAGCATTAATCTCAATATTTTTAATGGGAAGAAAGTTCGACCAGGCAAGGATGGTAAGAAATTATTTTCTAAAATTAATTCATCTATTGGGTTGGTTATATATTCTCCTACTGCTCTTAGACCATCTAGTACCCTTGGAAGATCACTATGTGAACACCTAAAAATATATAGATACAAAAAGTAAATAATCAAAATATCCCGAGAATTTTCTTACTAGATTAGTAACAAATATTAAAAAAAATAATCATGCAAATACAGCAACCTGAGTTTCATTCTATAGCAATAATTCCATATACGTATATTCGTCTTTTATCGAACAGATTATGTAAAACCGAAAATAACTTTAGATTTACATTTTCACGCACTATGTATTAGAAATTTAAATAATATTTTAATGTATATCCAATCTACTTAGAACTTTAAGTGATTTTGATTGGTGCAGAAAAATAGAGGTGGTTCCAAACAAAAAATGATAAAGAATGTCCTAGTGCTACAAATACAAAAATGTGCTCTTATGTCAGGTAAAATAGTAAGACCTGTAAGAGAATCGAGACACATTTTTTCTTATGTTCACGTATAAATTTGAATTGAATCTAAGTTTTATTATTTATTATTGATTGAACAAAAAAAATATAATGAATACAAAAAAAACTTTACTGGAAATTAATGTATCTCACAGATGAATTATGATATAATTATAATTTTTTTTGGACTATCATCATAAATTACAAGTTTCTTTATTAAAATTTGGTTTTTAATAAATCGAGTCCACATAAACATATAATATTTGAGTAAGTCGAAATCTAAAACATGTATTTAAATTTATATTACCTTCATATTTTAGATTTCACTGTACTTCTTAGATTAATATGTGAGCATAATTTTACTCATTATAATTTGTGTCATTATTACCATATTTGATATTCTTCTCCGCGCATTAAACATCGACAGGGCAATATGGTTTCTTGAGGAGGACAACCCTTCTGTGCTCTGATTTGCTCCACCCGTATCCATATTATAGCTATTATGAATATGCATTTCCAAAATAAAAGCATTTTGTTCAAGTCATATCAATATATTTATTTCGTACTGTTGAATCCATATATTTATAATGCTGAATATATCTCTATATGTCCTGGCCCAAAAATGTGTTGCATAATTTGTATGTTTGATCTCCTCTGAAACCAATTGGAGTTTTGGTAAAGGAAATAAATTCTTATAAATACTTAAAAACAATATATTTATATGCATTATACAGGTTGGAAAATCATATTGTAGACTCGATATTTTGTGAAAGTTAATTTTAAAAAAATAAATGTAAACATTGATCCTTGTTAGCAAAATTAAAATAAACTTAAAAAAACGTTCAACGCACTTTTTATTTACACTACATTGTGGCACAATGTGAAAACGAAAATAAACCAATAAATTTAAAAGGGTTATGATCTTTATTTCAAATTATCTTATTCAAAAATATACCAAAAATATGAATTAAAAAACAAAGATGGAACATATCGCTATCCTTTAATACCTGCTTCAACCAGCCCATTAGACCACGTAGTTATCTGTTTAACTCTATGGCGAGAGTATGTAAAACATGGTTGTCAAATTTACCATTTCTGATATATTTTTTATATATATATATATATATATATATATATATATATATATATATATATATATATATATATATATATATATATATATATATATATATATACTTTGAGTGCCTGCTTTGTGTGTGTGTGTATAAAGGATAAAAATAGCAAAGTCATGTATGCAACAAAAAAAGACTGTATCACTGTTGCCTTCTTCTGCGTTATTGTGTTTACGAAGTAACGAGAGTACTTCTCCGTCTCATCGTATTCCTTCCACATGTGATCCGATACACCTCCAGTCCTCAGTCACAGAGTTATTCTGTCCTGTCACATCCCTTCCACTTCTGATCCCTACCCTTTCTACACTAAGTTTATTATAGATAGAACTAACAACAGTGTTGCCAGATGCCTGGTAATTACCAAAATCTACAATTTGGAATTTTAACTGGTAGTTGTTAATGAAGCCTTTAATAATGGCATAATCCACGATAATTTTTTGGGAACGTCACTTTTTTTATAAAATTATTTACACCTTAAGAAATAACTAAAATCGCTTCATGTAAAGTGCATAAGATGCAATGAATACCGTTCCATTTTACTAACTGCGATGAAAATTTGGCGACATCTAGTTAGTAGTAGGGCGGCATATGAGATTTTGTTCATGCAGTTATGCTCATTTATTTTATAATTATAAAATAAATACTACACTGCACGGAAAATGCTCTACCCCTCTTTCTGCAATGAGTGCAGATTTCACGCAGTGCTACATGTGGACGCATTTTTTCAAAGGTTAACGTAATTTAATCAACACCAAAAAAGATCAAACCTATAACCAAAAATCAATTAATGACGAACATAGTAAATGGTATTTTATTAAGTTCAGAATGCGTGAAAGAATCATTAAATTCCATAATATTATATAAAAATAGAAACGAAAATGAAGATGATAATATTTGAAAAGTTTCTATTCAATATACTTACTTGTAACTGTTTTACTTTTGTTTATTTTTTTTTATAATAAGGTTTTTGAATATTGGCATATTATTTGAAGTATCTGGTAATTTTTCCTAAAATCTAGTAATTTCATTGTTACTTTCTGATAATCACACTTTCACAATCTGGCAACACTGTAAGAAACAATTTTGTAATCACGTGGTGAACTGCTCTCACGTTGCTGTTGTCTCATTTCTTTTATTATTGCATCAGCTGTTAACGTGGTAAGTTAAACAGGCATTTCTCTTTAACTTAAGAATGTATGTTTATACAACTGAAGAAAAAGTACAAATGATCAAGTGGCATTACGGCGGTAATACTGCTAAGGGAGTTATCGGGCGATTCATTTTTACATTTGAAAACCGTCCTGCCCCGACGGTTCAAACTATATTAAACATCATCACTAAGTTTGAGTCTGTGGGATGTGCGACGAATTGCAGAAAATGTAGTCATTTAAATGACGAAGACGAGCCTATAGTTTATTTAAGGGAAGATCGGGAAAGGCGGGAAACTAATGTCTGTAGTTTCGCCGAGGTAAATGCACCTTGTGCGAGTAGACAAATCTCGCAAGAAGTTGGTGTACAAGAGCGAACAGTGCGGAATATTCTGAAAAGAAATAAGTACCACTGCTACAAAATTATGACTACCCAAGAAATTTTTCCTGAAGACCGTACGAAACGAATGGATTTTTGTGAAATCATGATGGAAAAGGCTAATGAAAACGAAAATTTCATCAAGAATATTTTATTCACTGATGAAACATCTTTCTCCATACATGGCCGGCATAATCCTTCTGTAGTTCGATATTGGTCTAGGGAAAATAAACATTTGAGTGTGCCATTACGTACTCAATATCCACAAAAAGTAAATGTTTGGGCCGGCATTTAAGTGATCATGTCATTGGTCCTACTTTCATTGACGGTAACTTAAATGCCGACAAATATTTAAACATTTTGCAGAATAAGATTATTCCGGCTGTTCAAGCTCTTGACGTCAACTTCGGGGAGATTTAGTACCAGCAAGATGGCTGTCCTGCATATAACGCAAGAAAGGTGCAAGAGTTTTTAGACAACACTTTTCCCGATCGTCTTATAAGTGGAAGAGGCACAATACAATGGTCACCAAGATCCCCCGACTTTTTGTTTAATTTTTAACACGTTTTTTTTAAAATCTGTTTCATTTTAGAATTTTTTATTTTACTTTAGTTAGAATATTTGTTAATTTATTTTTATTTAATAGCAGAGTATTAGTTTCCTTTCACGCCAAATGGCCAAAAATTACCCAAAGAATTCCCACTGAGTTTTTTTGATGCATTTTAAAAACAATTATGCATCAAATAACTAGAAATTCTCGAAATAAACGGGGATACGTAGTTATTTACAGAAATAATAACTATACCCCACAACATTTTGAAATTTACTAATCAGAACATTACCAACAGTGTCATCGGCTACCTGATCTGATGAAAGGCGGGCCATCGCAGCGCATGACCTAAAGATGAATAATTTATTGGCAGTACTTGCCCCGCTACTAATTACGCAAAACAATGGTCATGCTCGCAACTTAATCTAATCTAATATCTGTACAATAAACTGTGTGTGGAAAGAAGGGTTATGATAGGGCGTACCCTCTTTACTTCACAAAGACAACGTACAATGAGGCAACATTGATACATAATTCTCTTTCTCTCCCATGCATGACTTTGTTATTTTTATCCTTTATGCACACACACACAGACAGGCACTCAAATTAAACTTTTTCCAATAGTGTATACCGTTCACAATTAAAGGAATAAATTCAATATAATCTGACTAACGTCGTCACTCGGACACGTCGATTTGCAATTTTGAATTGGCACATTTTGAGTGATATGGCAAGTCCAGTGTCACTTCCGGTTTTTCCGGATCAACTTTTTCATTTTAAATGTAACACTCTGTATTTTTGTACGGACTTGTATAGACGATAAAAAGACGTTTCCAAAGATGTAGTAAACATGTTTTTGTTATAAATACTTTTTGTATTATTTACAAACTTACTGCACTAACTGTCTAAAAAATGTTTCTAAGTTAATACATGTTCAATGTGTTGCCCCTTTACTTCAACGCATTTTTGAATTCGAATAATTATTTCTCGTTGGACATTGTGAATCATTTCTGGTGAGATTAGTCGAATTTCCTGGCGTATTCGTTCTTTTTAAGTCATTAAGGTTGTTAGATTGGTTCACATAGGCTTTGGATTTTAAATAACCCCATAAGAAAAAATCTAAAGAGGTTAGATCAGGTGACCTCGGTGGCCACTCAATAGGTCCCCTCCTACCAATCCATCTATTGGGGAAGGTTGCATCTGGAAATGCGATCGCATAGTGGGGAGGTGCCCCGTCTTGTTGAAAACAAATTATATCATTTGATACGTCGGGGTTCTGTGGGTTGGAAAACAAAACAGCTAAAGCAGGAATAAGTTCGAATTGAAGAAATTCTAAATTGTGTTCTCCGTTTAGAATCCCTTCAAATAAATAATGCCCAGTAATTCGATTGGCGACAATTCCTGCCCATAAAATAATTTTCTGAGGATATTGTGTGTGAACCTCTTGTATCCAATAAGGATTTTCTGCTGCCCAGTATCTGCAATTTTGTTTATTTACATGACCACTTAAACAGAAAGTGACCTCATCAGAAAAAAAATGTGTTCTATTAAATTTAAATTTTCATCGTGCATTCCATGTATTTGCTCGCAGAATTGCATTCTTCGATCAAAGTCGTCTTCCGACAATTCATGCACCAGGTGTAGCTGATCGAAGAATTTTTTTATACTGATCCCCTTACCAAATCATAGTTTCTTAAAAGTTCTCTAACCGTCATATGGGGATTCTTTTGAACGTGTAACTAGACATTTACCTTAACATCTTTAGGTACCTTTTTTGGTCGGCCTTTCGGTAAATCTCTAACGTGGCCGAAATCTCTAAATCTTTTTCAATTTTGCTCACACTAGATTGGCTAATCGGGGGACGGTCAGGATGATTTTCATTGTCAAAGTTACATACCTGCTGTCGAGTATGAACTCTATCACCAAAACCAATCATCATAAGCACCTCAATTCGATCTTTTTCCGTTAAATTCATTTTTTCGGTATATAAATGTCACTTGAACTTACAGACACCTGATACTGGAAACCTTAATTACTTTTTGACAACTTAAAAATCTATTTATTGAACGCTTACTATTTTAGTGCAGTAAATATCTCACGTTTTTTGTAAATAATGCAAAAAGTAATCATTCATTCTGTTGTTTTTTTAAATACTGCTAACAAATTAAATTTTTTTGAAATGAGAGAAAAATGATAAATCCAATTAATTACGTATTCCCTTAAAAAAAATAGATTTAGGTTATATCTACAATTTTTAATAGGCTCATTGAAATTTTCGCTCAGGACACAAAAAAATATTTTCAAAAACTTTCATCTTAAACTAGATATAGGGAGATTAAGAAGTCGCCACAAAAAGAGAAAAAAAAGATAAATGCGAAAATAAAAAGAAATATGATTCCGCCACTGAATTTGTCTCAAAAAAAGAAGGCAATTAATATGCTACGGTCTTTATTGTAGGATCACTCCTTAATATGCAAAATCCCCAAATCCCATCGAATTTTGTACAAAAATCTATCGCTGTTCCTGATTTATTTCATACATAAAATCTATGGTGGATAAATTATGATAAATCTAATGTTTAGAAACAATGGAACACATGTTTTATACAAATTTCTAAGTTTAATTATTGTTTACACTCGCTGGTCATGGTGTGTTGATGGAAATACTTTCCCCATTATGTAAATTTCTCTTGCTTTGTTAGAACAATTTTCAACCTAATTAATAAATATTTTATGAAGAATTCTTCGTAGTTACGTAAAATATTTACATATTTCAAGAAAAATACAATTATTAAGGGTCTATATCAGATGCAAGTGAAATATAGTCTCGATTTTACCACACCCCGCGCAGGCCACGGTGCATATATACAGCCAAACCGAAATTATCGCGGCGAATGTCGAAGGTGGCCGATGTTCTAGTTACAGAACGGCATAGTGGAACATTTCAGATCGGGAGATGTTGAATTATCAGAGGCGGAGTACTAGAGGTTTCGTGCAACATAAACCGACGAAAATGTTGTGTTGCGTCAAGCTTATAAGCTAAGCAGTAGCTAACCTTACCCTTCATGCGTCCTTGTCCTGCAATTAATATGTAAAAACAATAAAAAAAACCCGAAATTATTTTATTTACTTTGTTTAAAAATAGCTAAAGAACTAAACAACAAAACAATTAAATCGTTAATCTACAAAAAAATTTCCATTTACCCAAACAAAAATTTTTCCTATAAAATGGAAGTATCAATGTGTGTCATATCATTCAACGCAGAATGGAAAAGGCGATGAAATAATATGAAAAATATATTTGTGTTATTTTAAATTTAACAACTCTATGGTTCTATTAAGAAACCATTGCCTGACACGATGGGCCGTATGTATGGAGCAGTTGTCTTGTTGGAAAATAAAATTATTTTCCGGAAACACCTCTATTATTGACGGCAACATAATATTGTCTAATATTTTAATATATTTAATGGAATTGAGATGACCACCACTGTTCCAACACACACCTAACCTATTTAGGCTCATCCAAGCCCAGACATTGACTGAAAACCTTCCTAATATTCGTGGATCGAAAGTATATTTTTTGTCGTATCTAGTGGAAGGAGGCCTATATACGCGAACATGTCCATTGTTACAGGATTTAAAAACCTTTTCGTCAGAAAAGACAACTTGTCCCCAGAAGCTTTCATCATCAATTATATAGTTGAGTGCAAAAATAATCCTACCCTGCTTCTTTTCTTCTGAAAGTTTGTATTTTTTTAGCCGCTGAACAACTCTTCAAGTCGCTTTGTAGTTTTATTCTTCTGCAAGCAGTAGATACCGAAGCAGGAAAATTTGTCTCTGAAATTGCATTTACTGCAGTCTGAAAAGGGTTTTCTATCAGTTAATTTATAAGATTTTCATCTTCTTGATTATTGCTCTTTCTGGGCCTACCGGAACCAACTTTACGGGATACCGTTTGGTTGGTTTCCCATTGTTTTTTAACACTCATTATCGTGGTTTTACTCACATTGTATTCAGCAGCAAATCTTCTTATGGATCAACCATCTTCAATTTTAGAAACAATTCGAAATTTTTGAATATCTGTTAGATGTCGAACCATTTTTAATAATGACGCCACTGATTAACGTCAAAGTGACATTTGTAAGATTATTAATATCAATCAAAGAACGAATGATTTACATAGCTAAAAGAAAGTGTACCAGTTTTTATTGAAATCAAGTGTACCCACTTTATAACAAATAAGTAAATTTGATATATCTCTAGAATACACACGCCACTGTTGTTTACGAAATCGCAACGTGGTTCCTAAGTGCCCGATTCCCCCTCCCGCAAACGAGTCCAGTGTATGCAAGTGCATCCGTGTTTCCGAAATATCATGCGAGATGGCAGCTATTATCGGAATACAGATATGCAGTTTTTAGTTTTCTAATAAATTTATTTGCAACTAATCCAAGAGTTGGGTCACATGAATATAAACGTTACAAACAGTGACTAATGTCGGAATGTTAAAAAATTTGGATACAAAATATTTAAAATGCATGCGAAAAATTTTTGACGACTCTAAAAAAAAAAAAAATTGCATTCCGACATTTTATACATATTTTTGAAAAATCTTGTAAAAATCGCACTCAAATCGGATAAGTTTTAAACGAGATATTCGAGAATTATGATTTAATAGGGTATATAAGACTCTTAAGTTTATTTTAGAACTAATAAAAGGTTAGCTAATTGTTTACATCTATTCATTTATAATAATAAGAGATTTAAATAAAATTAATTGAGAAACAATAATTATTATAAAAAAAAAACAAGAAAATCTAACTACGAGAATTTAAAAAATAATTTAAAATAAAAATAGATAAAAAATAAAAAAAAATAAATATTATATTAATAGTTATCTATGCACTAAACTAAAGGAGTAAAGTGAGTGAAGTGTTTTCAGACCGCAACGAAGGAAACATTCATGCAAGGGACTAACACACTTTATTCCCGAGGTACATACACAATTGTTTGTAAGAACGCGAATGGGCGCAATTTTTATTGGAAAAAAAATTAAATGTAAAAACCGCTGCCAATTACTTGGGGAGCAGAACTTCCTCACCGTAGTAAAACTCGACGTGTGGTGGAGTTTATAATGAAAGTAATTTTTGACGTTTCAAAAAAAGTCACATTTTTTGATGTTTCAAAAGTCACATTTTGACGTTTCAAAAAAGTCACTTTGACGTTTCAAAAAAGTCACATTTTTTGACGTTTCAAAAAAGTCTGGTGGAATGTCACTAATATTTTTTTTAGACCGATTTTGCTCATTAACGAACTCAATCTCTTTCTTGATCTCTAGAATGTGTGTACCAAATTTGATAACTACTTATATTAGTCTATTATTAAAATATTTCGATTAATAATAATCAATTATTGAAATTGACAAACCGCGCAGATAATTTTTACGAATTTTACACATTCTTTGTATGCAAGGTTAGCTACTGTGGTTTCTAATTCAGTATTTTTTTCATTTCATTTCTATGGTGGCTTATAAAAATAACACAAAAAATGAAAAAATCCATATCAGGGGGTGTGTCTTTGCGGAAGTTTAAATTTATTTTTGAAGAAAATCTGATACGCCAATGACTCTTTCGGCAGAATTACAAGATTTTTAAATTTGTCGATGAATTTAGAACAAGAAGAAATGGGAAATTTTCCTAGTCGTTTTCGGAAAAATGGCAAAATAGGTTTTCTTCACTCGAGGTCGTTGATGTTAATTTCTTTCGGGATTTAATTCTAGACTTATTATTCACTTAGTAAAGGAACAAAGGTGTGTAAAAAGTCATATACGTTCAGATAGCCAATGTAATAGTGTCAATGAACATATCAATAATCCTAGCTTGGTAATTTGGTGGCGCAGAGAGAGAATAATGATCGCTAGTATGGGACAGAGCCGAACCAAGCCGCTTTACATTGAAAGGGCGTGGTTTAGACCATTACGCATCCAAGTTTAAGTGCCAAGATGGGATATTGAGTAATATCTAATTAATCAACTACTATGAGATTCCATAAAGATCGTAGTTTTCTTATAATCAATTCTAAGTTAAAGGCACGCCACATATAGTGCTCTAAAGTACGTACAATCACGATATGGTGTAAACTGTAAATGTTCCTTCTCTAAGAGCCCCCCGCGAACTGACCGCTAGTGAGGGGGGGGCTCTAAGTGAATACAGTCTACCTAGTTCCCGACCTAATTTCAAACTAGATACACATTCTGAAAAAGTCAATGTCAACATTTCTGAAAAAAATTCTAGTTACAGAGTGTTATTTTTGTAAAGTTCATATGCCTTTCGCCTGCAACAAATTTATTTTTGCTACGTCACTGACTTTAATAATCTATTATTTCATTTTACTCGATTATAATATTTGCCCCGGCTTGGAAGAAAAATACTTTTCCAAGTCTGATTTTTGATTAAAGTAAAAGTTTAAGTAATGCGGAGGTTTTCACAAAGAATAATCGAAATGCATTGCACTTCTTACTTAATAAAAAATGAAACGTAAAATAATAACACAATTTTACATTCGTTTAATAGATACAAATTAATAATAACAAAAATTAACAGCAACGATGGAAGAATAAAAGTTATTCACGAAACGTCCTGAGTTTAATTTGGCAAAAATTTTAAGAAGGCTATGGAAACGTAATTTCATGACAATTCTTATTATTCAATGCAAGTATCTAATATTTTGAAAATGCTACGACCATTCACGAATCAAGAATGCGCAGAGATTCATTTCGTATATGGATTTTGCGTTGGAAATTCTATAGAAGCAGCTGGGAAACATCATCGAAATAGGAACAAGACTGCGCAGAAATAGACGGATTCTGCAGAGTTTGATTAAGATGATACGAAGAACCTCAGATATTCCGTGAATTCCAAATCAGGAAAACTCTGCGGAGCGACCGTCATCGCCGTGCTTAACATTTACAGCTTCTTCAGGCATTGTTTCCGGGTGACAAGGTGAGGAAAATACAGTGTTTTTGTCAGTGGATTTACAGATAATTAGGAATGAGAAACATGTTTTAGAAAAAAATACTGTCGATTAACGAAGTGTCTTTCACTCGGCGAGGTGTAGAAAATTATTTAAATCTTCATGAAAATCCACATGAAGTAAGACCGATGCAAATAATTGCTGATTGGGTGGTAGCAATGGCAAAATGTAGATTCCATGTTAAAAAAATGGAATTTGATAAAAACAGTACAAAAAAATTATTAAAGATAGTGCTAGAAAGAATATATTACAGAATAAGAAAATAATTAAAAACGGAAAACGGTATGCGATTTTTTTGAGGAGGCATCTTGAAATATCAATCAAGGCGCGAGCAATCGTCATAAAACAATTTCTAAGACAGTGGTTTTCTGAGCTACAAAAATTTCTAGATGAAAATAATGTCATGTATATATTTGAGGATCCCGATATAATTCTAAACGGTGATGAATCGGGGTTCTCCTTATGCCCAAAAAACAGGTAAAGTACTAGCTCCAAAAGGATGGTGATGATATGACTCATCTTTGACTGATACTCCACAACTAGATTTGGAAAATGTAGACTCTATTGACTCTTCGGTAGTTCCTTTGCCTAAAATTACAAAGCCTGCTGGCCAGGCAGTTTCTACGTCAGACAGCACTCTGTCAGAAACTATCTCACAAAATAGTGGCAAAGAGCATCAACAAACGAATACTCTAGCTCTTGGGCTCCACGAATCTAACGACAATTTGTCTAATGCTGGCAACCAAGAGCCTACACAAAAAATTATTGTTCATTCTATTGACTTCCTGCAAAGAGGAATAACAGGCAATTCTTCAAGCCAATTCAACCGCTTCACACATTTGAACAAAACCTTAATTTTCCCGATTCCGTAAGTAAATCAGAGAAAAATTAGCAACAAAAAGAAAAACTTTCAAGCCATCACTTCTAAAGCTTGGCGAAAAGGTCTTAATAAAAAAGAAGGAGCAAAGAATGCGAAACTAGAAGAAGTTCGAAAGAAAAAAGAAGGAGGGCAAATTGATAAGGAACAAGATAAATAGAAAGAAATAAAAAAGCACAGCAAACACAAAAAAAATTAACTAACAGACGGAAAAGGGCAAAAGAAAATATTGAAGCAGCATCCTCACTTTCACAGAAACAAAAATATGTTGTGCCACCTGTGACAAAGAATTAGAATGTGACACAGAGCCTGATGCGTACAAGAATATAGGGTGTGATATTTGTCCAAGGTGGTACTACCTTAAATGCTCAGAATTTAGACATCTCTCATATGATGAAGCTACCATCAAAGAATACACATGTGATTATTGCAGTGCGTTACCTGCAAAAAAAACCTGTTTGATTTTATTTCAGGAATACATATGTTTATTATTGTTTTGTTTGCCTAGAATTTTATTTTGTATTTTTTTGCCCAAGCCCTCCAAGTAGAAATTTTCAGGTTTATATAGCTTATGCTGTGTTTTTAGAATTTTTTCGATGAAACATTTAAATAGTAGAATATTCGTAAACAATAAAATTAAGGTAAAATAGTAACTATTCTGAAGTATATCAGGTATAAATTTTACAAACACAAACTAAAAAAAAAACTATTTTGCAACATGTCAAACATGAGATTTCACGTAATTGGTCGAAAACAGGCGAATTCACCCTATATCGTATTTACTCTCTAATGATACACAGCAAAATGATGTGTACAATAAAGTACAGCAATAAATCAATCAGAATTGAGAAAAGGAGACTTTTAGTCTACCACCGGTCAGCTATAGTTAATATCTGCAAAAATTCTTTTATGTCTTCATTCACTTGTTATGAATCTTTTGAAAATGGCACGTTAAGTGTCGAAACTGCAGTAACGTTTAGTTACAATAAAAAACAGTGATAACAAAAAGTAAAGTGTTTTATTCTACCACTATTTTATTATTAATATACCAGTAGTACCAACCTCCATCCAGGGTAGATTCTTGGTATGAATATCAAGCTGTTACTCCTAAATTATTACAGATATCAAATAACGACAAGATACCAAAAAGTTTGCCAAAGGACCACTCTTGATCATATAGAAGCAATCAGTGGCTAGCGCAAAAGGGTTCAATGCTATGCGGACCTAAAAAAATACACCCCGTATAGCATATTTTACGAAATATTAAACTTAGGGTAGTTAGAAAGTGAACTAAATTTCAAGTTAATGTCTCGTTTACTTCAAAAGAAACAGGGGAAAAACTTGAAAAAAATTATAGCCATATCAAGTTCCATTTATATTCTTCCTTTTTAACTTTTATTATTTTTTCTTGTAATTGTTTATTTTTACGTTAAAGGATTTTTAACCTGAACATAAATATAACAAAATTTAAAAATGAGTTTTAAATGTTGTGTCATAAATTATTTAAGATATAAGTCGCTAAAATCAAGATCCGTGTCTACCGTAAAGTGACATGAAGTGTGTATAACGAGTACCGTAGTAAGTAATGACAACAAACACGACATTTTTGTGACTATTATGAGATAACAATTTTCTGTTATTTTTCCAGACATTTGTTCTGTTAGTTTAATAGTTTTAATTTACATTCACTTATTTTAAGCAGGTTGCAATCAGTTAGTACAATCAAATATATACACTCATTGAAAAGAAAAAGTTTTTCATAGATAAAAGAAATTTATAGTTTATACAGTTGTCTCACTTAAGATGAAAACACAACATCTCAAATACATGGCAATTTTTTCAACGATAGAAGTGTCAGAAAAGTTTCGAATCATCTTAAATGTCTGATTCCAAAATTTGCTGCGATAGCATATATAGGGTGTGTTTCTATAAATGTTCAAAATAAAAAGTGTATTTTTTTAAAAAAATGCTCAATTTTCCTAACAGATTTGTCTTTAATTAAGCCGTAATGTGAAGAAATTTAAAAAGAAATTTACTAGAGATATACTCTTATACATCCTGATCTTCCAACCAAGTTCTGGCACGATGGTTATGATTTTCCACGAAAATTTGTTACATCAGTAAATCGTATAAAATGTGGTTATGCTCACTACCCAGCACATCTACGAGTACAAAATAAATAAAGTAGTACCATTTGACATTTGTGAAACATGTAACACGAAAGGCGACCTTGATCACATTTTCTTTGTATGCACGAAAAATATAGCAGCTAGTATTACATTATATTATGGTAGCACTAACGTAGTTTTCCACAAAACACCAAAACACCATATACTGCACTCGATGCGCGTTTCGCTAACCATGTTACATCATCTGGAAATGATTAAAACTGATTTAGTTTTAATTATTTCCAGATGATGCATCTGGTGTTTTGGCGTTATGTGGAACGCTCTGTCGAGTGCTACCATAATATATATAATTTTGATATTTTTCGTGCATTCAAAATATGTCAGTCAAGTTTTCTTCGTATTACATGTTTCATCCACTGTCAGAGGAATATTATGGTAGCATGGTAGCCGAGTAGGTAAAACACTTATAGCTATTTACTCGGTACCGAACGTCGATGGTTCGATTCCATCCTGGAGCAATTTAGAAATTTTATTTGTAATTTGTTTCAGATTAAGATGGGACAAGAAATTGTCGATGCCCTAGATGTGGTTCGGACTTCCACAATAAACTGTAGGGCCTCGTCTTTCTTTACTCAACACAAATTCCTACAATTGTGTAGGGGTTACTTCGGTGACATGAGAGGCAGTTAAGAAAACATTCTTTTTTATTATTAAGGAAACATTATAACAATCTTATGAATTGTAATATTCAGTCTCCCTTTAATGTAATTTCTCTATTCACTCTCAACAGCAAAGTGTTTGACTGCATCATCAATTATTTAATTCAGGATCGGCAACCTTTTGTTGTAAGAGGGCCAAATATTTTACGTGGGGATTAGTGCGGGCCGCACTTGCGCCATATGTCATTACAGTATACCTACAATATTTGTGTACAAATATTTTAGTTTTAAAAATGAAACGCTAATTATATGTATATTTTTACATTTATTGTATTTAATAAAATCAATGAGATTTTTGTGACTACATTTGACTTGCAAGTTTTTTTATATTAGCTTGCATTTTTGAAGTAGAGACGCGTCGTATTGTGTCTAAATGTGAATCTGATAACCGAGAACAGTGTTTATTTTTTCGACAATTCAGAATTGAAAAAGTTTGCTCATAAATATATGTACTACCAAACATAGTAATTATTTGCTGAGCAAACTTTCTTAACTCCTTGTAGTTTTCAGAAAACAAACTCCCATAGAAATCTACCAAGTTAATTTTTTCTTTAAATGCCATTTTAAGTGTGGTATCACTTTGCTGCAAATCTATCACGTTGATTTGCAAATCGCTTGGTACATTATCGATATCCACTGCGAAGGGATTTCCGAAAATCTCCATTTTACATGAGATCTTTTTTGAAATCAGCAAACTGGTTTTCAAACTCAGTTTGAAGTTGTATTAATGCACTTTTCATTTTAGTATTTTGCCAAACAAAATGTACCCCAACTTCTTCTACTGTTTTTTTGCAATGTGGAGAATAATCGAGTTTTCTTTCATCGATCGATGTGCTTGATAAATAATGTCAGTTTTATTTCAAATGATTTAACATCTGAATACATATTGCATATCAATTTGTTTTTTTCCCTGTAAGCGTGTATTGAGCAGTTCGGCAGTCAAATCAGTCAAAGCCCAAGATCTACAACACACTGGTTGTTGGAAAGTTCGTGTATTGCCTTTCCTTTCATCTCCACGAAGACGAAGTTACAAATTTATTCCTCAAATCAAAAAATCGTTGAAGTACTGTTCCTCGGCTTAGCCATCTCACTTCACAGTAATAAAACAAGTAACGATGTTCAGCTTCCACATTTTCCAAAAACTTTTGGAACTGGCGATGAGTAAGTCCATTTTTTCTTATAAAATTAATAGTTTAATTATTCGAAATATGTTAGCTTTGCATCCTTTGTTGTTTCACTGTGTCTTTGAATCTTTATACTAAATTTCAAATAAATATTATCTAAGGTTATTTAGATAATATTTATTTGAAATTTCTTAAACTCTAATACTATCATGAAGACTTGGCAACAGTGTTCTTCTGTCATGTGTTTTACTGTAGATGACGTGCAACAGATTTTGTTTTGTATCAACTATATTAGAAAATTAGTAAAAACAACAATTAAATAACTGTATTTTCAATGGAACCGCCAACAACTCAGATAAATTCTTCAATTATTTTCCTATTATTCTTCACATCGTTTCTTAGCTTTCCTGGTGTGACAACTTGAAATAGGAACTTTGATTACTACTTATTTAAACTATTTTTTACATTTACAACTTGCTTGTTCTTTCATATTTGAAATGTCGTATGCTCTTTAAACCTAGTTTGAATTCATCGTCTCGCTTTCGATTACAACCATTAGAACTTCGTAAATCCACGAGCTTTCGTCTAATCCAATTTTGTCTTTTGAATCATGAAACATTATATGATAGATTTTTTAAATATAATATTTGAAATATTTCATAATAAGAAATACATATCTCTAAAGTTGACGATATAGCAGATGTATGAGTTATATTTTTTATAATTGGTTATTTCTTTATTATTGCAAATTGATATTACTATTTGAGAATATATTTCAAATATATTTGTAACGTAAGATCTAATTTTATTTGACATTCATATATTATTTACGCTTAGATGCATGGCCAAAATGCAAAAGATGTATCCGTTGTCTGCAAATTTTTAGAGATGGTATTTATAAATAATATCTCTATTAAATTAATGTTAAACGTCTTAAAAAACTGGCAGGTTAATAATAAAATGTCACGCACAAATGATTAGAGACTATTGTCAGGTTACAAGTATTGTTCATCTGTTTCTCACTTGATTAAAAATCAAAAGATCTAGAGCGTTAAAGTGACACTTTTCCTTTTGTGCCGAGCAAGAACACATCAAAAGGGTGCATTTTACCATATGATTTATTGTGGAGAAATCTTTTTGTTTTTTCTATACTATAAATGGTACCTCTCCGATTTTTTGAAGTCATCCTCTACCACCCTGTTATAAAAGATGACCTGTATTACAAAACGCAATGGGTGTCGTGGTATGGCCGGAAATTATTGAATTTTTGGCGAAAGCAAAGATAGTGTAATTTTTGGTGAAAGTAAAAGTCTTTAAACTGGATGATTAGTTCAAGTGCGGATTTCTGTATAGTAATATGAAACTGCATCAATTTCCTACCTTGAAGTAGTGCATTCTATGGAATAAAACTCGTAAATAACACATTATTACAGTGTTGCTACCTGAGTACGACAAACCATCCCACGCGCAAGCAGAAAATATCCTATATTCTCTTTAAAAATCCCGCTAAGTTTAAATTATGTTCTAATGAAGGTTAACGTTTTCAGGCTCACCAGTTAGCGCCACTGGTCGAGTAAGGTCGTGTCAAAAGTTATTGTTAGACGCGAGAAAGTTTATAGTGTTTTATTATAATTATTTCGTACACCAGCAAATAAAAAACCTTGTTAATTGTGCCTCAGTGTTATGCAGTTCCATTTTGTTCGGAAACAAAAGGCGGACATATGTTTCCGAGAGACAAAACTCGCCTAATACAGTGGTTGATAGAGATAACTTTACTCCTTCGAAACATTCGTGTGTTTGTAAGAAACATTTTAATCCTGACGATTATGCGTTACCAAAGGAGTCTACTACAGAAAATCGTGAGTAATAATCATGTACATTCGTTGTTTTCATCATGCTCATGCTTGATATAACCTAACTTTAATGACATGACACTTCTGATAAGTACAATAATTTCCCTACTGAGCACGTAAATTACTACTTTCCCCTTCTGTCATCATTGTGTTAAATGTTTTTCAGCTAATTTTTATAAAAATTACTAAAAACTAGCGTTAAAAAGCCATAGTAAACATTAACGTTCAGTGACATTGACCTTTCCGTATACTAGCACCTCTCGTGGTGAATTCAAGCGCGTTAACCCTCATTAGTTTAAGTTAGGTAGTAAAATATTATAATATGAAATAAAAATTAGGTAATAAAATATAAAAAAATGTCAAACTTTATTCAGACACTGAAAATCTCCCGAGGCCTATTTATAACCTCGGGCAACGACAATTTTCCAGGGAAGATACGTATAATATTAGGTTCAAGTTCATTACATTTCCACTAAAGCTAGATGGCGCCCGAATGAACCAGTACAATATGTGTTAATTCTCTTTATGACCACAAAAGGGTGGGGATGATCAATTAAATAAAATAAAAGCAGCGACCAATAACAAAAGAAATATTATTTAATTCATTTTTAGCAGTATTTTCAAAAATCCCTCAAAATTACGTGGATATATCTTTGTCCCTTGTGGACCTCAAATATCCCTCGAATCGGAATATATCCCTTAAGGTGGCAACACTGCATTATTATCAAACAAAATATTATACTTAGTTGAACTCGGCTATAACGAACCTGCAAGGGGACAGTAAAATTGGTTCTTAATAAGCGGGCGTTCGTTATAAAAAAATAACAAAAAAGTATCTTCTTGTTTTAACACTTCTATTTTGCGAAAATCCGAAAATACAAAAAATGCATTTTTATAAAAAATTTTGGCTGATTAAAAAGAAATCGGTAATTTTCTTCTGTACACTTCTGTTTCTCAACATCTTTTTATTGATATTTTTTTCTAAATCATCTGCTACGATTGAAAACCAATGCACACATCAGATTAACTACAGACTTATGAGAACTGAATTGCAGTTAACTCCCAGAGACTTGTTTTGAAATTCGTTTACATACAGTATTCGTCCTACATTTGAGTCAACAAACTATCCCTCGATAGTTTATTATAACAGGGAAAAAAGTGCGATATCAAGTGTTCGTTATGTCCGAGTTCGTTGTAACCGAACCGGACAAAAATACATGTACAGTCGTGTTCCGCCATTTTATCACGTCGTCCCTTTAATATTAAGCGTATCTGTCAAATAGAAATGTCGAAACAATAAAAAATAAGCAGTAGTTTTTATCCATGCAGTAGATCCTGGAGTCAATTCGAAACAAAATATTTAAAATGGATTGGAAACCCTTTTATTATATATTGGTGCTCTTCTTGCTAGATATAACAGTGAAAAACGTAAATGCAAGTTTTGGGTAAGAGTAGACTTTCACAGGGTGCCAGTAATAAGTTATTGCAAGAATTAAAAAGTAAAGATCCTGATAATTTCTTTAACTACCTTAGAATTACACCTGAAGCATTTGACAACTTTAGCTGTGCTTATACTAAATATTTCAATTTACCTCCATTTCTATTTTAAAGTTAAGTCACCTCAACTGTTCCGCAGTAATCAGCTCCGCTAAAAGTTAAATTAGAGTGGACTATTTGCGGAACAATAATAGAACATGCGGAATTGCAATATGGCCGACACTTCCGTTCAGTTTTTAACTATTTTCCATTAGTCTGGGACTTACCATAACTTTGGCGGAACCAATGATGGTGGAATTTGCTTGTTTCAACATTTTTATGTAGCAGTATTATCCGTTGAGGTGACCTAATATAAATTTGTGCTCCATATGTAGCAAGGAGCACCAATATATAGTAAAATGTAAAAGGGTTTCCGAATCTGTTTTAAAAGTCTTGTTTTGACTCAACCACACGGTCTATAGGTTATGTTTTATTGTATTGACATTTTTGTTTGTAAAATTATAGTGAGACGACGACGTGAAAAAAACGGCAGAACACGACTGCGGAGTTTCGCTCAGTATTTTTCTCAAATCGGGACTCACCACAAGGCACATTTTTTTGCAGAAGTAACTGCATGTGCAACATATTAAACTTTGGTCAATTGAATAATCGTCTCAAATGTCGAAATTTAATTTAATGACCCTTTTACCAAGGGAATTATTTACCCAAACAGGTTGTTCACTTGTAAAATGATTTTCTTCTTGGGCTACTCTGTCATAATTTCGCTTTTGGATTATTTGAGCTTCGTCTACGTTGCGAAATAGATCAGGTTTTAATTGATCGAACAATGATCTTAAAGGTCTTCCAAACAAGAATTCACTAGGACCTCTACCCCTAGATCGTTGAATAGTGTTGAGGTAGCAAAACAAAAAAACTTTGTAAACGATAGTTTTGATCTTCACTGTGATCGCTTGCAGACATTCTTTCTTGAAAAGTTTTTACTGCGCGTTCGGCCATTCCGTTCGACTGCGGATGATAAGGCGTAGTTAGGATATGAGTTATACAATTCGCCTTACAGAAAAGTTCAAACTCCTCCGATGTGAGTTGCGGTCCGTTGTCCGACACAATAATTTTCGGAATACCCAGTCTAGCAAACACTTCCCGTAACGCGGTCACTGTCGCATATGAAGTTGTATTATTGTTCATCGGAATTACTTCCAACCACCGTATAAGCGTCAATTTATCAATAACCACAATTTTCCCTCAAAGGGACCCGCAAAGTCTATGTGTTTACGCTACCACGGTTCAGGTCGCGCACTCCACGAATATAATGGTAGCTTAGTATGATTTCCTTTTAACTCTTGACACGAAGTATATGATTTCACGTAATTTGTTATATCGATATGTTTGGCCAATAAATATGAAGTCTTGCCATTGACAGCATAGCACATATGCCAGGGTGACCATCATGCAACATCAATAACATGTCGTGTCGTAGGGTTTTCGGGATACAAATCTTTCCCTTTCATAATAGATTTTTTTCTTCAAACGACAGTTCGTCTCGTTTTTCTTAATAAGGTAGCATTCATCTGGAATTTGATTTTCATTCGGCCAGTAAGATTGTACACACCTAATTATTTTTTTGAAACAATTTGCCACTTGCAGTTTTTTCCTGCAATTTTCTTTTTGTAATAGGTAACTGATGAATTCTCAGATGTAATAACTGATTTATCTTCTGAAGGTGATAACCATGTATCTGCCAAAGGCAAGCGAGATAAAGCGTCAGCTGGTGAATTTTCCTTCTCAGATTAGTATGCTATGTCATAGTCGTAACAGTTTAGTAGTATGGCCCATCTTAACGGTCTGTTACTGGCGATTTTTGGGGTTTCCCGGTGTTCGCTGAAAATTCTTTCAGAGGCTTGTGGTCAGTCAACAGTGTAAAATGCCGACCATATAGATATTGATGAAATCTAGTCACTGTAAATACGATTCCAAGCGCTTCTTTGTCAATTGTTGAGTAACGAGTCTCAGTGTCATTGAAACTTCGTGATGCATAAGCAATCGGTCGCATTTGTCCATCCGAAAATCTATGAAATATAACTGTTCCTGCCCCTCTATTACTTGCGTCACTTGCCACAATAAGTGGTAATTTAGGATCGTAATGAACCAAGGTATCAGATGACATCAATATATTTTTCAAATCGTAAAATAGTTTCTCATATTCAGAGGTCCAATTGAATGTATTACCTTTCTTTAAATGTCTATATAAAGGAACACAGATAACATGAAGATTCTTTATGAATCGCCCATAAAAAGTTATGGAACCCAAAAATGAACGAAGTTCTGTAACATTGGTTGGACCAGGCATATCGCGCATAGCCACTAAATGATCAGATGTTGGATGTAAACCTTCTCTATCAATGAAATGTCCGAGAAAAGTTACACTACTTTGTAACCAAGTACACTTCGCTTCTTGAGTACGTAATCCTGCTGCTTTCAGACGTTGTAAAATCTGCCTAACTCGTTGGAGATGTAATTCTTTAGTAGATGCAGTTACCAAAATATCATCAAAGTAACATATGCTTCCCTCAATTCCTGACAAAATCTAGTCCATCGTCCGTTAGAAAAATGATGGTTCAAAATTAACACCAAACGGTAAGCGTTTGTAAGCAAAATATCCACGATGAGTGAAAATTACTAGAAATTTTCTGGACTCAGGATGTGCTGGTAATTGTAAATAATAGGTAATGAATAATTGTCTTTTTGACCATGCGAATTTATTGTAACCGAAAAATCACCGCAAATGCGTATACTGCCATTTGCTTTTACAGCTAAAACAATAGGTGTTGCCCACTCGATTGAGGTAGTCATGGTGTTAACTGGTTCTAAAACATCTTCGTTTACTAATCGATTTAACTCTGCTGTTACCTGGTCTTGTAATGCTATGGGTACTGGTCTTGGTCTAAAAGTTTTCGGAGTTACATTGTCATGCATATATATTTTTAATGATTGTCCTTGAATAGCACATATATGTCCGTTAAAAAGTTCTCCAAATTCTTGCAAACTGTTCCCCAAAGTGTTATCTACTTGTGATGTTATTTGAACTGAATCATTTATATTGTTTTGTAGCGGTTGACTGTTTTTTTGCGGTAATAGGTTTGTTACCTGAACGTTCTGTTTGTTTTCAGAAATGTGACAAAGTCTAAAACCCGGTGGTAGGCGTAAGTTAAATGCTATGCACCAGTCTAAACCAAAAAGAGGTATAGGATTTGTTTCCGTTACGTACAGAGGTAGTTTCAATTCCCTGTTAAATGCTTGTACAATAACTTGAGACACACCTAATGTTTTTATCTCTACTTTTGTGTACGCAACTAAATTTGATGTTTTATTTAATACTAATTTCCTTCCAAACTGATTTTCCAACCACAGAATCAGCTGCGCCAGGATCATACAACATTTATGTATATTTATTGTTAATTTTTGTTGTAAGAATGACCTTGCTGGACCATGAACGTATGTTTCGAATAATAGACGTATCCGTTGAACTAAAACTTTAATTTTCTGAGCCGTTGTCGGTCCCGTCTCGCGTACGTGCCTTGTTCCACGTTGCTGAGCTGTTATTTGAATTTAAACACGAGCGTAACCTGATGAAATACAAACTTTAGCAAAATGATTTAAGCAGCCACATGCCGAACATTTTTTTCCATCTGCTGGACAGGCTTCTTTATTTTTGTGTCTTGTGTTTCTACACGATTAACAGTCTTTGTTAGGGCGTTATTCAGATTTTATTTAAGGGAGTTTAATTTTATCTGAGGAGTTGGCCCAACGATTCGGTGGAGGCCAGATGTGTTGTACACGGTACCCCAATGGCGGTTATTGAGGGTAGGTTTTTAAAAGGGTTATTAAGTTTTTTATTTGTGTGATTTTTTTACTTTAAAGAAGTTGACCCAGTGGTTCGGTAGAGGTAAGACGTGTAATACGCGGTACATTAAAGGTTTTTAGTTAGGGGCGGTTTTATTTTATTTGACGAGTTGGCCTAACGGTACAATAAGGGCGGATATTAATGGGAGTTCCTAGTTAAAGAGTTTAAGTTTTGTTTTGTGTAATTTTTGTTTACCAAAGAGTAGCCCTTGGTGGGTTATTAGTGGTTTCCTTGGTAGAAGAGTTACCCAAGAGGAGGGGTAAATTTTATATTTGTTTCCTAATTCAGTATTTAATATATGCGAACCAGTGGGGTTCAAATTCGAAAATTGTGTTTGTTTGCTTACAGGACGGAACTACGCCTTGACTCTCATTTATTTTTCACGATTGGTTTTATTTTTATTTTTGGAAGGTATATACAATTAGAATTAGGTTTTTTATTTTGGGAGGTTTATACTCGATTATGTTGGGGTCCCGGAACATTGTATTATTAGTGTGTAATTTCGTTCATTTATTTAGTTGCCACATTTAGGTTAATAGCTCACATCATTGACGTTTGTGAATTACGTTTTTCTATTCATTACTTATTTTTCTTACAGATAATTATAATTTGATTGAAATAGGTTGTGTTCATTTAATTAGTTGCTGTTTTTTTTTTAATAGTTCAAGTTACTGGTCGGTAACTATTTATCTTTTTCTTTTATTTGTTTTGTGCTTAATTTGCCCCATGAAAAATCAAATAATATTGTGTTACTTTGTTTAGCTAACGAGTCGTCGTTATTTTAAAATTTTCAGTTCACGTTATTAACGTCTAAAAAAGAGAAAAAATATATTTATTTTTTTTTCATGTTAATTTGTTCTCACGAAAAATTGTTGAAATATTGTGCTACTTGTTTAGTTAACTAGTTGTCATTTATTTAAAATTATTAGATCACGGAATTGACGCCTGTAACCACATTTAATTTTTTTTAATATATTCATTCTATTTTTTACAAAGTTAGTTATTTTTCTCCTCCTCTCAAACCCACCGTAAAAGCCCACGCAATATAAGCCGTGGCCGAGCTGCCGGCCTCCAAAGACGCCTTTGAACACATTATTTTTTTTTGTATACATTATTTCCGAGGTCAGGTGAAAATTTAAAATTACACTTACCTGACCTGGTGGCAGCAACACTTCCCCTTACATTGACGGCTCGCCCCAACCCAGTGGAGGAGCAACTCGGACGGAGGTGGTGCTGGTTACAATTTTGTGGGGTATATTCATCAAGACACAGATTCATAGCACATACGAAAAATTGAAAAAAATATGTCACCAATTCATTTTTTATGTTTTTTTTTCTAGCTGTATTTTTTAAGATATAGAAATGGGTATAAAATGCAAAATTTTTAGCTGATCATCTTGTACATATTAATTTTTATATGTTTTGTTTGTTTCCCAATAAAAAATATAAATAAATATAGGGCATTTTTTTAACAATTTTAGCGCATCTTGTCGACTAAGAGCCCGCGCCTTTTTTAAAGCCAGTCCGCCCATGCACATTGAGAATGGACACCCTTCAACACAACTTTTGCCATATGATTTGAGGATTGTACAATAATTATGTGGTGTGTTAAAAAATGAATAAGGGATATGTAGGTTTTAAGGTAATGCCATTTATTACAATGCTATAAAAATAACACCCTTTCTTAAAATCATACGAGCCGCTTCTGGCATTGATACATATTAGAGTTGGCAAAAATGCGCCGCAGAACATAGGCGTACGCATAATAATAAGTGTAATAAACGAAATTAACTTGTAATAAAAGCAATAAACTATTACAATTTATAACAATGTATGCACTACTTACTCTCTTAACTAGCTTGGTTATCACAAACTGGAAAAGATCTGTAAAAACTTTGCAGCATCATGTATGTTTCTATGGTTGTCTCCAAGAGTAATGTTCGATTTGGTGAAAAAATATGCTTATATTTTGAGAACGACCGTTCAACATCTATTGATGTAATACAAGCATACATAAAATAGTCTTTGAACTCACTTAACGGATCTGCAGATGCACCATCAGTACCATCACAATTTTCTGTAAACCTGTCTTGCTTTAACACACGTGAGAACTTTTCTAAAACGGGCTCATTTTCTTGCGTCACCTTATAGGGTGTAGCAGTCGATTTACTTCGTCCACTATTTGAAGTGATTTCGCTAACAACAACGTACTGTTTTGTAAGTTTTGTATGGCGTCATGCAATCCTTTATAGTTCTTCTAAATAGTTTTTAAAGCTGTTTCAGCAGAAACATCTTCGAATTTTGTCTGGCTTTCCTTAATAACTGCAGCCTCGTCTGGATTGAATTGTAGTATCACAGCTTTTATTTGTTGTAAATATTCAGCATAATAAAAAGCTCCCTCTAACCATGTTCCCCAACGTGTAAGAATCGGCTGTGGTGGTTCGGGAATACGGGGACACTTGCTATAAAATACGCGAAGATGTTTATTACATTTAAGAAACACTTTTTTCAGTACTTGCTATTAATGCAACTGTCTCTGGAAAACCTTGTCGAATAGTTTCTGCTACAAGGTGTAAAGTATGCACTCTACACGTAACATGTACCAACCGTGCTCTTAAAGAGAACGGCTTACCAAACGCATTGTCGCGGCACCATCGGTCACAAACATCAACACATGACTATTTGACAGATCAAATTTTTCTATCGTTTCTAGCACCACCCGCGTGCTTGTTTGACCAGTACACTCAGTTAGTCTTTTGCTAGCTAATAACAGTGGAAATGTCGGTTTAAGAGGGTCCATTATACGTACTATAATATTTAAAATAGAATTTTTTTTACAATCTTATCTTGTTTACAATGTCCTCGCTTACAGTTGGTACATCGTTATGCAACGTTGTGCGATTTAGTAACATTACCTTGAGATTGTATTTATTCCAGAACTAATGAAATGGTTGTTTATCGAGTATGTGCAGCTGAACATCACAAGCAATCAGCATTAAGAGTAAATCGAACATAAACTATGTTGTCGAAGGCACGCCATTTTTTTTATTTTTATGTTGCACAGAATTTACGTGATGTTTACAATCACGTTTGTCCCAGCATATCAGGTCTGTCTCGCACACCTTATAAATTATTATAGCACCATTGTAGAATAAATCCGGGAATTCACTGATAAATTTATTCACTTTGTCAGCTTATGGTCGTTTTTACCCTTGGGCAGGTCTGACATTTATTATTAAATTAATATCAAGAATAAAATAAAACAAATAAAATTATCAACAATACAACGGAGAGGAATAAATTACGTTGTACACACCACGAGGCATAACAAGAGACTAAAATCAAATATTAGTCTTTCCTAAAATAGTAAACAAGTCTCGCTTACGTATTTGGGTATTTCTCAATCTGGCACCGCCCGTGACTTGGGGACCGATTTGCCAACTCTACATATGATTGATTGTTACATATGCTAATAAATGATAGTATCCTACAGATATAATCTTTACATTAATTTTATCCCGGTTCGACCATTATTTTAATTATGTTGGCTTATCTTAACAATCAAGTGAAATAAGTTTTTTCGACGAACTCGTTCGAGTATGTTAGTAAATGCCACACTAGAATTTATTTTAGAAACTTTATAACGTTTAGTCTCTTATAGTTGATGTAATTATCCAATTAAATTTAATATATAACCATTTCATGATATAACTTTCAAAGAAAATCAAAGATGAAATTGTTTTTCCTATAACAACATAAATCAACAAAAAATTGGCACTTATAAGTTATAAGGCTTTCTCAATAAAACGTATGCTACTGTTATAAAGAACAAAGTGCGGAACTTACGAATTAACACCGTGAAGCAATGCAGTTTGGAAATAAGTAGATTCACTCACTTTCGCTATAGGTATATAAATTCTGTTTATAAATAAAGTGTATTACACATGGTAATTTAAAAGTGAATTATCGTTTTTACCAAAATATAATTTTTAGAAGTACAATACAAATCAAAGTCAATGAAACTATGCCATATATTAATATACAGGGTGGGGCAATAGTGCGTCGGACCTCGATATCTCGAGTTCTACGAGAGCTAGAAATTTTTTAAAATATTGCGAGTAAACTAGATAAAAAAGTCTATAACTGTAAATTATTTTCGAACATACAGGACGAGCCAAGACGAAATTACAGGACCAAGTGCCTTTTTTTTTAAATGGAATGCTATGTATATCAGTACATTTTTTGAAGCCTCTTTCTAGGCTCTATTCATTCCTATATTATTATTGGCTATCTCTCAACCACTTTGATGTAATGAATTTTTTTGTTGAAATAATGCCATCTGCAGATGGATATTAAAAAAATCACCACAGTCACAATTATGGGTTTTAAGAAAAATTTATGTGAATACCAGTTACGAGGCTTCTAATTAATATTTTTGAATCATTTTCATTTCCTAAAAATGTACAGGGTGGCCAAAAATTAGTATTCAATTAAGAACTTTTTAAATTGAATTTTCTCAATTTTTTTCAAATGTATATTTTTCAACGATGTGATGTAAAAATGAAAAACGAACATTTTTTGTAATTACTTCCCTATGGCTAATTGCAACCATTTTCGTTTTATAAATAAATAAGTGTTTATTTTTCAATTAAGTACTTTTTAAATTGAATTTTCTCAATTTTTTTCAAATGAAAATGTGATGTAGAAATGAAAAACGAACATTTTTTGTAAGTACTTCCCTATGGCTAATTGCAACCATCTTCGTTTTATAAATAAATAAGTGTCAAATTCAAGAATAAACTTAAAAAAAGATGTTCCTTAAATAATTCATTAGAAAAATTTATAATAGGTGTTCGACGTGTTGCCCATTTTGATGGACACACGTCTTTATGCAATTTTGAAATGAGACCATTTAGTGGGACCATTTCCATTGAAATGAGTAAATAGTATTTAACCAGTCCTGTACTGTAATGTTTTTTTTGTACATTTTTTTGCTGTTTTCGTTATTCGACAAGCAATGAAACCTCAGTTTGGTATAAATTGTCGTGTACAAAGGAGCATTTATCACACTTATCGGTCGTTAGTTACAATTTGTATTGAATTTAAAATATTTGGAATTTTACAATACGAATTTTAATAAAGCGAAACTTGTAGACATGACTTTTGTTTTGGGCGAGTCAGACAGAAATTGTTTACTTGCCAATAGAATTTATCACCTACGTTATCCTGAAAGAAGGCTTCCTGATGTTAGCAGCTTCCAAAACCTTCTCGATAGATTTCTGGAAAGTGGAAATGTCGAATATAAAAAAAGTGAAAGAATAAAACGTGTTGTGAACGAAGTTTTCTATGGTGCTGGCAACGGTTGAGAATCCCCATGTTAGTCAAAGAGAAGTGACCTCATTAGTAGGAATAAGTAGACGGTCTGTGGGTCGAAGTTTAAAAACAAATAAGTTGCATGCATATCATATTCAAATACACCAGGAATTATCTGATGACGATTTTCAAAAGCGCCTACAATTTTGTAATTGGGCCAGAGGTAAAATGCAAGTTGATGTCAACTTCTTCAATAATGTTTTATTCACTGATGAGGCAACTTTTCATAAAAATGGATTTGTTAATAGGCACAATTTCCATTATTATGCTTCGGAAAAAATCCTCACGTTTTTATGCAAGTTGATAACCAACACATATGGTCTATAAACATTTGGGGAGGAATTATTGGAGAACATGTAATAGGGCCACATTTCTTTGATGATACATTGACTGGAGCTATTTATCTTCATTTTTTGGAAAACTATCTGCCACAATTATTGGTAAATCTCTCTGGAAGAATTCGAAATAGGATGTGGTTTCAGCAAGATGGTGCTCCACCACATTATTTAAATGCAGTTAGAGACCACTTAAATAATACCTACCCTCATCAATGGATTGGAAGAAATGGACCCACTAAATGGCCTGCTAGATCCCCAGATCTTACAATAATGGATTTATTTTTATGGGGATACGTGAAGGAAATTGTTTATAGAGACACACCAACAACAGTACAAAATATGAAGGAAAGAATAATAACTGCCTTTAGATCTATCACACCGGCAGTTTTAGGAACAGTGGGAACCTCATTTCAAAAGTGCATAGAGATGTGTGTCAATCAAAATGGCCAACATGTGGAACTTTTATTATAATTTTTTCTACTGAGTTATTTGAAGAAACCCCTTTTTTTTAAGTTTATTTTTGAATGTTGTAATTATTGCTCAATAAAACGAAAATGGTTGCAATTAGCAATAGGGAAGTACTTACAAAAAAATGTTCGTTTTTCATTTTTACATCACATCGTTGAAAAATATACAGGGTGTTCCATTTGAAAAAATTGAGAAAATTCAATTTAAAAAGTTCTTAATTGAATACTAATTTTTGGCCACCCTGTACATTTTTTAGGAAATGAAAATGATTCAAAAATATTAATTAGATGTCTCGTAACTGGTATTCACATAAGCTTTTCTTAAAACCCATAATAATTGTGACTGTGGTGATTTTTTTAATATCCATCTGCAGATGGCATTATTTCAACAAAAAAATTCATTACATCAAAGTGGTTGGGAGATAGCCAATAATAATATAGGAATGAATAGAGCCTAGAAAGAGGCTTCAAAAAATGTACTGATATACATAGCATTCCATTTAAAAAAAAAAGGCACTTGGTCCTGTAATTTCGTCTTGGCTCGCCCTGTATGTTCGAAAATAATTTACAGTTATAGACTTTTTTTATCTAGTTTACTTGCAATTTTTTAAAAAAATTCTAGCTATCGTAGAACTCGAGATATCGAGGTCCGACGCACTATTGCCCCACCCTGTATAAGGTGACATCTCATCAAATCTTTAAATTAATTTGTTTTCTGTCATGTTAACAATTTAAGTAAATGCAAAATTTTCAAAAATAAATTTTGTTTTTAGTTAATTAATTCGAAAATATAAGATGAATAATTAGGAATTTTGTGGTATTTCATAATCATTGTCTTAGACGAAAATTAAATCACAATGCTCGGGCTATTAATAAGCAAGAGTCAAGAAATCATCATCAAGAAAATGACATAACACTTTAATATTAATATCTAACCATTAGCGAGGAAGTGTTCTACTGAATCCCTCGACAGAAGCTGCATTATTCAGCTATTTGTTTAAGATATATCCCCATTTGAGAGACTGCAAAAAATCAAATGTTCATAACACTCTCCATTGACTCCATTCTTTTTGGGAGGTTAAGAAATTGTGGCGTTAAATATTTAAAATAAAGTAGTTAGTGCCATATCCTCAAAAAACTATGCAGCTATACGGACAGCAATATTCTCATACCACTTTTTGCATATCTTATTCGTTATAGCACCTTCCACAATGCTGAACAAAGCATATCCGCAGCTATGGCAGCATTTTTTTTCAATTGAAAAGCGAACCAAATACAGTGTCTGTTATTTAACAATATGTAATGTTTATTATTTCTGGAAAATGTAGGACAAAAAAAATATTGCCAGTTTCATCAAATATCTACATACAATTAGATTAATCAGTGGTATAAGATTCTTTTGTCATACATGTTTCAGAAAATAATTCTTTTATAGAGACTGCTTCATCTAACAACGCTATTGTAATATTAACCAATATCCGTACTATTTTAAAGAAATAAATACTGAATTTAAACTATTAGTTCCATTACATTATGTATACACTGAAATTGCACATGCCACTTTTATCTTGTGTTGGTTCTACAATGAATACGCAAAGATTGCATCCTAAATATATCAATCAACCTTGCAACTGAATAGAGAAATGTTATAGTGTTTCTAAATAAAAACGTTCGTATTATAGTAAAAAAATGTCCTGCGCTAATAGATTCCTAGTTATTAATCGTAAAAATTACGTCTACTTTTATATAATTTCAACTGACATTTATTTTCAATTTACATATTTTTAAAATGGCTTAACCTATTTTTTTTACGCATAGAGTGTTGTTATTAGTGGCGGTTGGTGGATTTAGGTTATGCCATATCTCAGTATTGGAACATGGAATCCAAGCAATATTTTAAGGCAGGACTACCAGTACTAAATGAAGAAGTTTTGCAGAAAAAAATTAAGAAAACAGTTACAGAAATGCGCAGTCGACTCAGATTACTTCTAGAACATTAGTAAAATATTTGCAAATTATTTTTTTTTGTAATCAGGAAGAAAAATTTATCACTCCGTTTTATTTTGGTTTTCGAAAATTTTGATTTTTTATAAAGTTATGACATTTTAAAATTTACGCAATGAAGAACTTAAACCTCAAAATGTCATAACTTTACAAAAATAAAAAATTTCGAAAACCAAAAAAAAAAGAATAAATTTTCCTTCTGATTACAAAAAAAAATAGTTTGCAAATATTTTACTAATGGTCTAGATGGTCTGGGTCGGCAGCGCATTTTTTGTAATTTTTTTTCTCAATTTTTTTTGCAATTTTTTTTTCTACAAAACTTCTTTATTCAGTATTGATAATAATGTCTTAAAATATTGTTTGGATTCCATGCTCCAATATTGAGATATGGTATAGCTAAATCCACCAGTTGCCACTGGTTGTTACTATTAAACTAAGCAATATGTTTGACTACTGGTGAGGAAATTGTATTAAACACCGAATTTAAAAACAATATTATATGATTTACAAAATAGTAACTGATGAAGGCAAAAACCAGAAATCGGTCTAAGAATGATATGCACAACGGCTTCAGGAGGGATTTCCATTTATGTGGTAAAAATTCTTTACTAGTGGGCAATCTCAATGAAAGCTTATCACTTCTCTTTGTATGATACAAATTTATAAATCATTAAGAAGTGTGTGTTGGCAAAAATATATTTAATCTTGAATTAAATAGATTGAGAGGATTTCGTCATTGGTACCTATTTAGGTATTATTTATTACTATTTTGTAAATTAACTTTTACCCTCTCTGTTGGAATACTTTGGTATTATAATTTTTTTTATACCTTTATGAATATTATATGAGCTAGGACTTGTTCAGTTTTGCTACAAAAGTATTATCTCCAGAGTTAAGATTCCATAGGACTTGTTTACTATTATCGTGAAAAATGTATTATTTTAGCTTATTTTTAACGGAGTGATTTGATGCAAATTATCGATTTTTCCATTGAATTTCCAAGCTACTAATAAAATGTTGATATACATCTGCTGAAGACCTGTTTCTACTTAAGATTGTTAGAAATATACTGTTTTGTTCTTAAGAAACTACACACAAAAGTGTGGAACAAACGAGAACAATCAGTCAGTATTAGCGAATTTAAAGTAAAATGGGTCATAGAAATTTGTTTTGTACCATTTTAAACTAAAACTTACAATCGACCATACGTTGCAATATTTGATTTGGCAGGAAACTAAAAAAAAAAATTATATCATTTTCCATAATTTACTAAGATTTCTTCAGAAATATTCACCAATTTCAGCGACAACTTAAATGATCTCTAGAAATCAGATGGAAGTCTAATTTACCTACCTAAATAAAAAATGCTTAGAATTTTGCGAATGTGGAAGCAGTAGAATTTCAATGAATGTAGAAGAAGGATATTTAAATAGACATCACCAAAGGAACCAATCAAACAAAAAAATGTTTTAAACTAGAGTAAAGTGTACAGAACTTTGGTTCCCTTTGTAGGCCAAGATCAAAACGCCTACATTGTAAAAGAAAACCAATAAATTAATATCATTGGTTATGTTAATGCATACCCATGAAGTTCTGAAAGAAAAACTTACGTAACCGTAGAAATTAGTAAAATTCAAATTGGTGATCCTAATATATCAAAATCATCCTGCTTCTTTAATGTAAATCATGGATGCTAAATTACTCTGTCATGAGTTATTAAATATTTTGGATATTTTATATTTTAGAATACATAATATAAAATTTCGTAATCATTATTATTTATATATTTGATTCACTATATAGCATGTCCTCGGATGGAGCTCATAATACTTGTAATTTTTTTAATTTTCAATTTTTCGAAAAAAAGTCATTCTGTACATAAAGTTTTGCTTATTTTGAAAATTCAAAATCCGATATATGAAAAATTATACAGGGTGATCAAAAACTTAAAAAATGTGAAATTTGTTCAGGACAAACCACCAATATTTTTCTTTTTGGAGAAAAATGTAATGACAATTGTTATTCCTAATTATAAAGTCAACTTAAATTAAGAATTTCGTTGAATAAATTGGATGTCATGGAAGACCAATATTTAAAGTTAATGCTGAAATGCTTGTAGGAGAAATTTCTCTATTTTTCATTTTAATGAAAACATGCATTTTTTTACAAAATTTTACGTTTTATGGTTATGAACAATGGTTCATGATATTTTTCTCTAAAAATAAAAATATTGGTATTTTACTCTTGAACAAATTTCATATTTTTTTAAGTTTTTGATTATCCTGTATAATTTTTCGGAAATTTGATTGCGGCTTTTGAATTCTCAAAATAAGCAAAACTTTTTTTTTTAAAAAAATGACGTTTCAAAAAAGTTAAAATTAAAAAATTTACAAGTGTTGTGAATTCCATCCAGGGACACTGTATAATATTTCTTTATTTTCGTTTAAATACATTTAATCAATGACGTTTTTATGAATTAAGAAATATTAACAAATTTAAAACCATTTTATATAGACAACTGCGCATTAATGAATCATTCGAATTTAAGGTAACTATATATTGTAATAAAACAATATACTATATGTAACACTAACTATTATTTATTAAATGAAAAATGAAAATCTAATATAGCGTATATATACAACAATTATAAAAATTCGAAATCTTTTTATAAGCTCACCTTTTTAAAAAAATATCTTAATATCCTTTGAATTTTCCAAATTTACGCACAAAAACGGTGTTACTTTTAAAATTCTTATTTGCACGAACTAAAAGAAAGAACAATAATAACAATGCAGTGAAGTAAAGAACTGAAACGGTTCTACTAAGTGAATACTTTTGAGAGCCTCGAAGTCACACTCCGATAATCGCCTATCGCAGAATACAAGAATCTTCATTAAGAAAGGCATATGTTACCTATTGCCACATGATACTTATCTAAATTGATTGTTATTTTTGGATTTTTAGAAAATAACGAATTTAATACTGCTGAGCATTGTTGTCTGTTGCAACATACACAACGATTCTTCAGGATATAAGATATAACCAAAATTAACACATTTTTAAAAGTGAACCAAAAAACATAAAATACCTAAATAACGATTAAGGCGTTATGGAGATTTTTTTAATTCATAATCTACAAAAACAGTTAATCTCGGTGCATATATATTAATATAAGTATTTTTTTGATCCAAAATTTTTTAAAATGGAATAGTTCTATTAAGCGGCCTACACGCACTGAAACATGTTGCGATGCACGCATTGACACTCAGGTTTCATGATGCCAAGTTGCAGTGTGTGTGAGACTGAATCCGCGTATCGGAGTAATGTGGTGGAAACTGGAACTGATGCAAGTTTCATGAAACCTAGGAGTCGATACGTGCATCATAACATGTTTCAGTATGTCTAGGCCGTTTAATAGGTAGATAGCAATTTTTTTTTAACATAATGATAATTTTCGGTTCTTAGGACTGGTATATTTTCTTAACCATTGTTTGTTGTTGCCTGGTGATGTGATCGAATTATTGATTCAGCAAGCCGGTAGCAATAAAAAGAAATTTGTGAAAGTCAGATCTTTGTTTTCCTGTTCCTTAAATTTAGGTCTGCAATGACGTTTTTCTTTAGAGTAGAATAGGTAGCCACAGAAGTATACATTTGCGCTTAGATCAATCATAGTCTCACAACATTCTATCCCTAATCTCCACCTCCATTCCTATTGAATTTTGTCGTTAGATTACTGATAGATTAATCTACTTAACCTGGATGGATGATTAAACCCTATTATTTGTGTGTCATGCCTTGATTATTCTCTATAGTAACACATGTGAGGTTGTGAGAAATGACAATGGGTTATCATGATACAAATACACTGATATGCTATTCCCTGCGACCGAATTTCGTTCACTTCTACGCCAGTGTCACTGGCTGATATACTCTGGCTCTGTTCTTCCCATGACGTCAGCGACGACACATAATGTAGCGCGAAATTTAAAATTGTGAGGTTGTATTGCTTTACTGTCAAATAGTTATCGGCGCTGTTAAGACAACCATTGTGTATTTAAAAAATGCCAAATTGTGTTGTAGCTGGTTGTAGAAATTATAATTGGGTAACCAAAGGAACTGATATAAGGTTTATATTTTCATTTTCCTAAAACGAAGGTTTTTTGAATAGAGCGGAATGTAGCATGTCGACGCACTAGAAAAATAATTTAAAATCCTTTGAATTTTCCAAATTCATACACCAAAAACGTTGTCTACTTTTAAAATGCTTATTTGCAGAACTTAAAAAATAACAATTATAAAAATTTCAGTTGCATTTTGTAATTAACAAAATAGATGAAAAATTGAATTAATAACAATAATCTGAAGTAATACTACAACTGATAGCTTTGACAATAACTAGATCTTCATTAAGCTAGGCATATTTTACCTATTGCACATAATACTTATAAAATAAATTTTATTTTCGAATATCTAAAACTCATTTTTCATATTTGTGGTAACATTTTAATTTTAAATTTTTTTTATTTTGGTATCTTTTTCTAAAGTTATGAATGAAGATGTGATATGAGATATGATATCTCCACCTATTTTTAGGTTTACATATTTTTTGTGTAATAATATATTGGACATTAAAATTTGCCATGCAAATCTCATTTTTTAGACAAGCAAAACTTTTTATAGAGTAACTTTTCCCGAAAAGTAAAAAATGTATAAAGTGTGACGTAACAAAATGGTATTTGCGTTATGTGTCACTTTGGCACCCTTAAGTACAGCTGCGGTACTTTGAACTTTTATGTACGGTACGGTCTCGAGCGCCAGTTCCTGTTTTAAAGTGTAGGAACACCACTTTATCCTATCAGCGGTATGATAGAAGTGAAGAAAAGGAATATCCAGGCGGTCTATGTGTGTGGTTGTCGGTTGCGTAGCAATGGACAACTTCACTTTACCTACCAAAAATGGTTCTCGGTGTATGACCAAATTTATTACTTAGACAAATAAAAGAAATTTCAATTTCACTTACTCTATTTTATTTAAAACTGACCTCATAAAATAAAAACAATAAATATTAAACAGTGTAACCAATAATACGGGTAACAGAAAAAGAAGGCCAATAAACCAAACAAGAGGTTGTGATAATGCAAACAGGTATATCAAATGCAGCTAAGTTACGGAAACTACTATTTTCTACTGGTATTTAGCAAGCGGTTAATGTGTTTACAATGGCTAGTGCGGAATCGGTATTACAGCAGGCGATGTGTGCAAAACGGTCCAAGTGCAAGTGGTTACGGTATACAAACGTGACACTACGGCAGGATATAAATCTAGGGACTGCTGGTTACTTGAGAAATGTATTTTAGCTTGCGGACTTGGCCAGAATCAATCCTCAAACGAGTGACACTAAAAATCTGGCTAGTAGTGTTTCCTAACTATAACACTGGGATTGGATTCTATCCTCAACAAGTGACACTAGAATTCAATCGATGTTTAGTATCATAAAACCAAAATTAAAAGATCTGGATGATCCCAAAGGGCGTCTAGCGTGTACTTTAGCGGGCCTTATATAGCAAGGTTGTTTTTTATTCCCCTTATTGGGGTACAATCGTGGTTTAATTCGCGGACTACTTGGTCAGATTCTACCCTCAAATGAGTACTAAATACTGACTAGTAGTGTTTCCTAACTATTACACTGGGATTGGATTCTATCCTCAACGAGTGACATTAAAATCCAATCGGCGTTTAGTATAATACAATCTAAACTGAAAACTGGATGTTCCCGAAAGACGTCTTAGATAGCACCTTAATCCTTATTAAACAAAAAGTGAAATAAATCAAACGATAAGAATGTCCCTAAATTGGTTCGGCCTGGGATATTAGTGGTGACTCGGATATATATCGAAATATATAGTTGGTAACAGTTTATAGGATCAAACTTCAGGTTATCGCATCGAATACGAGCTGACCTATGTAATCGGAACACTTGGTCAGATTTTATCCTCAAACGAGTGACACTAAAATTCTGACTAGTAGTTCTCCTTACTATTACACTGGAATTGGATTTTATCCTCAACGAGTGGCGCTAGAATCCAATCAGTGTATATACATAAATGGAAACAGAATTGTCCCGGAACGTGTTTCTGAATAGATAACTCTATTTTAATTACTGAATCGCGAAACTACCAAATTCAAATTCAAATTCAAAACAAGTTTATTTAAATTAAAATCAATAAACACAATGTATATTGCTCTCGCCGTACACCCGGTCCGTTGCCGATCTAGCATCCCCGCGTACGGTGGTGAAGGGGCAATTGTTAGATTGGGCGATGCGGGGCTGATCCGGGATTAGAACTAGAAAACGTTAAATAACAATACAACACCTAAAAATAAAACATTTTAAATTGTACAATATTAACAGGAACTAGAAATCAACAACGCCGTTGATGTAAAACTTTAAAACAATGCAAAAAATAAACTGTAAAAGATTTGTGTACATAAATTTAGAATTTTGATGATGCTACGAGGCCAAACTGCACAGTAAAAAGCTTGCCTCTAAATAATACAGAACTGCGGAGCGGGAATGTCCAACTCCGCTTATTTTTGAGTAGGTTTAATCACCTTTCTTGTATATAACAATGTGCCGCAACTTACTGATCGTTGCCTTATAATTTGGAATAAATTTTGCGGGGAATTTTGATAACAAAAACGAACAAAAAGAAAAGAAGAGAAAGGTGAAATTTTTTTTTTTTTTAATTTTGGTGCCCCTTTTATAGTGTGGGCGGTCCTCCCATTTTGTGAGAGGAGCGTGGTCTAAAGTTGTTGTCTGAAAATTGGTAACGTTTGGTACGGTAATTTGTGTTTTTTTTTAAATGGCGTGTTATACTCCCTTATTTGTGTAATGTTGGTTGTTAGTGGACAATCAAAGAGTTTAAATTCATAAAATTGTTGTGAGGTATCTCTGATATTATTATGGGTACGATGTCGTTTCAAAGTTGTCGTAATTCCCTTAGGGAGGTATATCTTGTCGAATTACTTATGAGGTGAAGGAATTTGTTTTCCAGTACCTGCAATTTGTGCGTCGTCGTGCTCGCAGAATAACAGGCCGGCGCAGCATATACTAGGGCTGGTCTCACTATCATCGTATAAATTATTTTTTTATTATCCCTGTTTAGTCTGCTATTTCTCGCCATCAGGGGGTATAGACGCCTGGACAGGGAATAGACTTTACGTATCGTCTCGTTAATGTGTTTTCCAAAATAAAGACCTTTATCCAAAGTTACGCCTAAATATTGTACGTCTTGTTTCGTCTCAATTTGGCTGCCCCCCGATCGAAATAGGTGCAATTATTTTATTATTTAATCTTTTTCTAGTGAAAACAATAGCCTCCGACTTGGCGACGTTCACCTTCACCTTCCACTTATCGTAGTACTCCGACGCCCGCACCATGTGCGCCTTTATCAGCTGCCCAGGGGTCTGAACATGGTGACTGTGACAGTATATGGCGATATCGTCAGCGTACATCGCAAGCTTGGTATTCGGGAACTGCGGAAAGTCGGACACGTATGTTAAATAATTTTGGAGTAAGAACCGATCCCTGCGGAACGCCTGCTCTAATTTTCCTCTGTGTTAATAGAGTTTTCTTGCCGCAAGTTTCAGAGTGTGTCAGTTGTTCAGTTAAGTGGCCCGGAAAGTCGTACCGGTGCAGATTATAATGATACCGGGCAACCAGACGGTATCGAATGCTTTTTCAATATCTAAGAGCATCATGGCGGTGCTATTGTCGAGATTATACTGTCGCTTGACATCATTGACGATCCTGACGATCTGCTGAGTCGTGCTGCTTCTTGAAACCTAAATTGAAAATCGTCGTTGATTTCAAGATCGTCCAGAGCGATGATTAGCGGCTTCGACCTTTTCGACCAGCTTAGATACCACCGATAGTAAAGATATTGGACGATAACTAGAAGCCGTTTTCGGATTTTTGGTCGGATTCAAGAATAGGACGAAAATCGCACTCTTCCACTGGCTAGGCTAGTGTGCAGACGCAGAATACCATTGGTGATATGCATAAGTTGGACAATACCCTTTCTCGGCAGATTCTTAAGTAGCTTATAATCGATACCGTCCGATCCCGGCGCTTTCTTGTTTGCGAGAGTCCTGATAAGCTTTTTTCAGCTCCGCGAGCATAGTCATGGTTGCTAAAATTTGCTGTCGCATCATAGGAATGTGGACTCCATGACCATATATTTGGGAAATTGAATTTTCAATGCGGTCATGATTCTCGTTATTTTGGTAATTTTGATTGTGTATTGATTTAAATTGGTGTGCTAAATAATTGGATTTTTTGCCCGTCTCTTAAGTACGTCATTTGGCGGCCATTTGCGTTATTTTCCAACAGTGCTGGAATGACCTGCCTCGTATTGTTAAGACACTTCGTCATTTTCCACAACGAACCATCTTGCAGATTGAGCGAATGCTATTTTTTACCCCATTTACGATTCTTTTCGGTGTTTATGGAGTTCCGAATCAACGTTTGCAGCCTGTTCATTTCCGCCTTAGCCGCCACCTCTGTTTCGTTGCCAAAGCCGTCTCAGCCGGATTTTGTCACGTATCATTTGTCTGACCGCGTCGTCGAGTTGTCTGGAAAGTGCGTCGGAGTATTCGGAAACACCAGGGACACATCGTTGTTATTGACATAGTCAAACAGAGTGTTGCCGTTCGCGTTATTGCGAAACTACCGGAATATCTCTGACCGCTCGGATTAACAGGTATACATATACAAAAACAGTAAAATACGGAAAAGCGGATACAAGCGGTTAAAAGTAGTTAAATACAGGAATGATTCTTACCACTGTTGTTTGCGGAGCACACTGTAGTTGTCGTGTGTTGAACTGTAGCCGGTGGATCAAAGAAGTGCCTATTTCAGCCGGTGTGAGCAGTTTTGTTCCCAACGGTTGACGAGAAAGTCACGTGACTCCCACGTGAGGAACAGAATTTCGACTGATGTGGAGGGGTACACATTCTTTAATCAAGCTTAGCGAAATATGTTTAAACAATTTTCCGACGTTATTTGACATAAACAAATGTTTATAAAATATTCTGGGAATCGTTTTCTCATAATTTTAAAATGATGTTTCCAAAAAGAAAATAATTAAAACGGCCTAGGATTAATATTTAAACTAAATTACTTAATCTATCACATTATAGATAATTTATAAATAATAGAAATATATCTACTAATAATAAAATATCTCTTTCACTTGGTTTTATGCGAGCGGTACTCAATGAAAATAATTATGATAATAAAATAACTTAAGATTACCCTGAAAAAGAAACTGGTTTGAAACAATTGGGAAAAAATTGTTTATAAATAAACATTAAATACAAATACAGTGAAGAACGGTGTAGATTACGTATAAAAATAATGGCAAATTAATAACAGAAAAATCACTTCGTTACAAAGGAAGTTTTTTTATATACCTACATAATACATAATATAAAAACTGTTGTGAAATATATTTTGATATTTGTACAATATATTTAAAATAAAAAATTATCTATATCTATATCATTTAAAATTATTAGTAGACGTTTAAAGCGATTGCGAAAATTCGGTATTGTTTAGCTAATGGCGTCACACTTGAATCGAAAGCCACGCCTCCTTACGCATTGGCATATCAGTGTATTTGTATCATGATGTTGACACAGAACAAAAATACATTTTGCATGGCAATCTTGATTTGTGCAAAAGATTTCGTTAAATTATGTCTAATTCGCAAACAGTTGGAGCAAATATATCTTTGTAATTGGAAGGTAGTGTCGATTTCAAAAAGCTAAAAATATACAGAGTGTTCCATTTAAAAAACGAACGTTTGGTCTGTATCTCCGAAATGCGATGCTCAATTTTTCTGCGGCAAGTGAATTGAGATGATAGGAAAATTTCCTACAACTTTTGTCTCTACCATTTTTTTCTACTACAAAAAAGTTAAAGGGGGTAAGATCATTCAAGAATACCCCTGTACAAATCGATATGTTATTAATGCCAGGATTTTGTAATGGAAACTATCGTAGAAGTGTGCGCGTGTATCTTAGAGACATAAGATATCGTCTAACTCCAAACTACCAGGCCTTCAAAAAATACTAAAAAACGTCTTCGAGAAACTCTAGCAGCTAAACCCGACAACTTGGAATAAAGATAATTTTAGTTAAATCAAGTTATTTTGATAGCACCGCAAAACCTATGACAGCTCCATGTACATGGAATATTGTGACACTCTGTATCTATAAATAATAATAAAATACAAAAATGTGAATCTAAGAAAACAGAATTTTTTCATAATTCGTAACTGTATAAATTAATGTAATTTATTTCTCTCTGTTTGGTAATGCAGGGCAAATTTCTGGAAATTTGTTTCTGTTCTGACTACACGAAAATATAAAATCCTACATAAGTTACGTTAATTTCTTTTTTACAATATTTGACGATGATGGTTATATTGACCAAATATCTCATTAGTTTTGAGGACGACAATAAATATTGTCGAAACGTCGACTTAATGATAAACTGAGAAGTGGTGGATACGAAACTCTAATATAGATTTTATATACACTGAGGTCTCATTTTATTTTTTAAATACGCCTTCTTGATTTCGTCCTTAATGAAAGGAGGAGGAGGATGATAGTGAAGGATATTTTTAATAAAATCAATTTTTTCCCCTTTCGCGTTCAGAGGGGTTGTACTCCAGTTCAAACCTGCGCAGAATCAAATACAAAATCTAACATATTTTTATATTTATGATTCCCTTTTCGTGACAATCATGTGAGAACAAAAATATACGTACTACTAAGAACTGAATGACTTATTTTACAGTAAAAATGTAATTTCAAGAATAAAACATTTTTTTTAAACGATGTATAATGTTTTTGAAGTACGGTTCAGCAATTAAACTGAATACAAATAGTTCTACAGAAACTGAGTGTAAGTTATTATTACGCACACACATGTATTTAATGATTTTCTAATTATGTTATGTATTGTTATATTGTATGTTTGTTTGTTTTTTTTATTTTATATTGTTCAACGACAATTTTTATGTAACACAGAATAATTCTAATTGAATTTCCTATACTCTTACAGTGTTATGAAATGTCATGCTGATTACATCACAGACTTAATTCGTAATAAATCGATTACCTATGAATATTTAATTAATTACTGTCTTTCAAAAAAATAAATAAGGAAAGAAACATGTATTTATATTATCTATTGCGCTGATTAATATTTGATATTTCCGAAATACTTTTTCAGAAAATGTCCACATTTTAGATAATTATTTTATCAAAGATTTTTTAATTGCTTTGAAAAATAACTAAATGAAAATGTAACTTAATTTTCATTGACAATAACTCCGAAATTTTAAAATTAAAAAAGAAAGGCCGTGCATGAAAAAAGCTATATTTTTTTGATATCTAAAAATTAATTTACAGTTGATACACATTTTCCGAGACAGAACGGATTAAAAATTGGTATGGTCAAATTCTCCTTAAAAAGTAGGTTATTTTTTAATATAACTTAAACAAATTTCCAAAACTGTCCAACGTAAGTTATTAAAACTTCAATAATGATTCATTGTTGTCTAATTTGTGGTGTTTTATGTTAAAAAAAAATATGATGAATACATATTAAAATTTTTCTGCACGGTCATTTTTAAGATATTCACATTTCAAGTAAGGGCTCAATACATTTGAATCGTATACAGAGCCTTCATAAATGATCGTACGTCACGTGATCAATTAATAATTACCTTTTAACTTGTGATTTTGTGGGTTTCATATTACGGCAGTACCTAATGTGGATTTTTGCACATATGTACGTACAGTTTATTTCAAACGTTGGCTTGTTTGATCCCTTTACCGCCGTCAAAGAAGCCGACATTTTTTATGTTGCAAATAAGTTTGAAATAAACTATATGTGTCTAAGAAATGGTTTTCAAACATCTTTTGTTGAGGGGACGACTCAACAATGCTGTTAAAGGTAACTAATTGGTCACGTTGGTTACGATCATTTATGAAGGCTCTGTATAAGACAATCTAATTAGTGACATATTATGTACTTCTTGTTAGCTAATGGTTGACCACGTTTACTAAACATATTGTATTGAAATGTTTAGAGTTTCTCATAATTATGTAAACTGTTTTTAGTTCAGATTCGTTTATTATTTAAAATTTTAACCATTTAGTTTTTGATATTGAAATATAATTTTTTTTTTCGTTGTTTAGCAATACTGAAAAGTACATTCATAGTTACTGTGGATGCTATTCCTTTCCAATAATATTTTTATATCAATGTTATATAATACATAATAATAGATGCTGATAATTTGATACATGTAATTAATTAATAATCTAAAAGAAAGCGGTCCCAGTGTCAAATGTTGAGAAATCCCATATTAACATATCTAGCCATGATATGCAAATTGATAGTTATTACCACAGATTATTAGGTAAGTTAGATATAAAACTTTTGACTATACACAGTTCCAAATTAAACAGTGTTCTTATTTACAGCAAAAATTTTGAAAGCGAGAAATTACCCTTTACAAATAACAAAAAAAAAACCAACAAAAATACTCCATTTTAAAGATTTTATTAAATTCCACCCTCAAGGATTCCTTTAAAATTCTTTAAATAAGACTTAGTGGAAACAGTTATTACAAATGCAAGAGAAAAAGCACTTTAATTTTGCAAAATGAACTTGTCAAACATTTCACCCTAACACTGTGGAAGGTTACGAAAGAAAGAAAAGTAAAAATGGTCCTAACACTTCCACACTAAAATTCAATTAACAATTGTAACAAAATCACTACCTTCATTAGTTACGTTAATTCAAAAAAAATTAAAGCTTTCAAAGGATTTTAACCTAACAAGAACTGCCCTTACATATAGTTGGTGACATTTTACGCGGTGCGCCGGGCAGTTTACGGCCAGTAACAACTGTTACTGGTAATGCGTTTTCTGCATGTATGTTGTTGTTTTAATCTCGTATCGCAGTACGTTAATCTCGGCATTTTTTTATCATCTTTTACCATTTTCAAAAGTAAATAAATTCGTTCACTGTATTTTCCATTTATTCGGGTCTACTGCCAATAACAATGAGTTATATCTACTTACAGAAACAGACAGACACTCAAATTTTTCTTTCGGACACCCATATTTACCCTAAATACGTTGAAAATTATGAAATTGACGTTTCGTCAAACAGTAAAATAAAAATAGGAAAATTACTGTAACGTATGTGTATATACAAATGCAATTTTAAACACAAATTCTTAAAAATAAAAACCATTTTTTCGTACATGATTAATAAAAACCATATTTTTTTATAAATTTTATTAAAAGAATAATTTATAAATAATTTAAATCTTATAGTTATATTACAACATGATTTTCATTCAGTTCATCAATATTTTCCATCAAAGGTATTTCTTCCCAAAACTTAAATCTGTTATTGTAAAATCCATGTTCCATACTGAGTTGTGGAGGACTGGGTTCTCTGTAACTGCCAACAATATTCATGTAACGTATCTTCTTCTTTAAATTACTGTGTAAGTTGTTATCTAGTTTTAACCACTGGGCAGTTATTGATGTCAAACTGTTTGCTGGAGTAGGGTGGCTAAAATAATAAAATTAATATCACGTATTATAAACATAATTGAGTCATCTTTTATTAAAATCAAAAGAAAATAACAAGGTAGAAAGTTATTATCTACTATTTACAGTATTTACATCATAGCTTTTCTGAAAATATCTGGAGAATTTACATATACATCGTCAGAGTATTTCTTGTAGAAGAAATTTTATGATGCAATTGAGAACAACTTAAAATAAACATGTAGGCCGTAATATTTATTGTTTTAGACAAACTGTTTTTATTATAATTAAGTTGTAGAGCTATTTTTATATTTTAAACAGTTAATATATTAGTAACTAATTAGTAATTACCCATATATTGCAAAATTCGTCCATAAATCGATCATAGTTTCTACCATAATTTTATCATTAGTATTTTTGAGTTCTGGAAAAAAAAGCTGGTGATTTGAAAAGGTACAGCAGATCATCACAGTGGCTGACACCTACAACATTTAAAATGTACTAAAATGGAAATAACAGTGACAAAATACACACATATTCACACACACAAATACACGCACACACACAAACGCACACATTTTTCATATAAACTTATAGCTAAAAATGTTTAGTTTTCGAGGGAGTTGAAATTTTAATTTATTTTTCAGTTTTTCCCATATTTCTCCAGAAATATTTCAGATATTGTTATAAAATTCGGAAGGTAAACGTTACGCACATCAGTACACTTCCCACCATAGTTTTATTCTTTCGATTCCAACCAGAGGCATGACGGTGGGGGATGTCGAAGATATTCTTCACAAAAAACGAGACGCCACTGACCTAAACTATTTATTTTTTCTTTTTCGACATTTATATCATTAATGCACAAAAAAGTTTTTTTATAATTTTTTGATAGGACGTCTTTGAGTTAAACTCATTTCAAAATCATTCATACCCTCCATATCAATTAGCTGTTAATTATTGAGAATCGTTACAAAATTACATGGTTTTGCATTTTTACATTAATGTAATTTCGAATGGAGTCTCAATTATTTCTGGAGAAATGCACCCTCTATCTCGAAAACTAAGCATTTTTTGGTATAAGTTTATATGACAAATCCATATTATTTTAGTGTATTCTATCGATTATCTAAGAATCCCGATTAAGATCTGGCCCACACTGTATATAATTGATCCACTTCTTTCAAATATTAACCATCATAGAGGTATCTCTCTCACATCAATTATACTGCCTAATATTACATGAATTTCATTTTATTATAAACACTACATCAATCACAAACAAATTGTATACATCTATCACATTTTTAAATTTATTTTATCATTTATAAAACGAATTCTCAACTCTCTTAGTCATTCAAAAATTTTAAACTTTTATTGATTCCGATCTTTCTTACTTAAATTTCCACTATTATTCGCATCATTTCTGGCAGTTGACATGCATAGAGGGGAGTGCACACAAGTGTGTTTTTTATAAAAACTTACTTTTGAAATTTAGTAATTTTGCCACAAAATTAATATCAATAATTTAAATTATTAACAGAAATGTTACGTACCCCAGTCGAACTTAATATCTTCATTGGTAGCTGCAAACACATTGCCATAGGAATATTGACCGGTGTAATTAAAATAATAAAACCATATATCTTCATGTCCTTTCAGATTATGAAACAAAGCAGCTTGATATGAAGAATAACCAAATGATCGATCCGAGTATAACTAAAAACAATTTAAAGATAAAAAAAGGCAGATACCAACAAGTTTGATATTGTGAACAAATAAATAATTTATATTCTAATATGCACTGACAAAAGAGTGATTGTTAGATCAATAAATTTATGTTAAACTTTTTAGGCATTAATCCAGTTAGTTGACTGTTGAAACAAAACAATAGAAGAAATTTTAAAACAACATACTCTAATGCAAAGGGTTTGATTTCATTACTTGTAGCAACTTTTTTTGCATTCGTGTCAAATTCATCAGTGAATCATGAATTGTGTATTTTGAAACAATTAATTTGTATATGTATTATAATTATAGGAATTCTTTAAGATACTTACATTTATAAATGATTTAACACTATAAAGGTCAGTAATATTGACTGCACCTTTTCCAGTAAAATAAAAGTTCTTTATTTTTGTCCATATGTTGGATATATTATGACTGGGGGTACTCATTGGTAAAGCAATTAATTGAGGCATTAAATTGTTAAAATTCTTATTTAAGGCCTTTCTTGTCTCTGGTTGTCGTAACATGGCTATAAGTAGAATAATTTTTTAACATTTTAAAAAATAAAGTATGCATTTATATAATAGATTTAGGGTGGCTCACTTCTATCAAGAGAATTTTTTTCTGCAATTCTTATTGTTCCACCCCTTAAATTGTTTCTTTTGCTAAGAAAAAAAAATCACCAAATTTGAGGAACATTGATTGTGTGTGTTATATTTTTGATGATTTTGGTCTATAAATTTTGTTCGATTCGTCACAGATTATTTGAAGTAAGCTTCTTCTAGTAAACTACTGTTAAATGTACCCTTTTTTAGCCTACATGAAGTGATATTGAATTTTCGCAAAAGCGTAAAACTAATAATAAATGATTGTTTTCTGGAACAAATCGCGTATATGTGACGTGTAACATTGCGTTAAAAAACTAGAAAGGTTCTATAAAACCGCTGCCAGTTACTTGGTGATCAGAACTTCCTCATCGTAGTAAAACTCGACGTGTGGTGGAGTTTATAATAAAAGTAATTTTTGACGTTTCAAAAAAAGTCACCTTTTTACGTTTCAAAAGTCACATTTTGACGTTTCAAAAAAGTCACTTTGACGTTTCAAAAAAGTCACTTTGACGTTTTCAAAAAGTCACATTTTTTGACGTTTCAAAAAAGTTAAATTTTTACGTTTCAAAAAAGTCACATTGGTGGAATGTCACTAATATTTCTTTTAGACATTGAGACTGATTTTGCTCATTAACGAACTCAATCTCTTCCTTGACCTCTAGAATGTGTGTACCAAATTTGAAAGCTTTATCTCAAAAACTGTAGTTGCTATCGCGAACCAGACAGACACACAGACAGAACATTTTTTGTCTGAAATTTTGTGTATCGTCATAAATCGTCGAGATTCGTCCAGAAATGCAATAAAAATTTTCAAATTTTTTTTTCACGAATACATAACTTCCTGACTTTGAGGGGTGAGAAAGTAATTAATTAAGAGCTCTATAAAAAAGTTCCAATAGAGCAAGCAAAAACTTTTGTGGATAAATTAGTCGATTTGATTTGTTTAACATTGCTCATACGAATGTCCTTGAAATGATCAGGATAGAGGAAGAAAAACAGTTTTTGCTCAGTCAAAGGACAAAGGGGGAGATCAGGTTTCATGTATGGCATAGAAAGCTAACTGAACAGGAAACAAGAATGGAAGAACGAAAGTAAAAGAATCTTGCACAAATGTAGAAAAGCGCCACAGTTTTTGAAAATATGGCCTTAGTTATCAAATACTAGCTCGCATGCAACCTCTCTCTATGAACAAGAGTTAAACGTCGAAATACCTGGTCTCTCAGAACCAAAAAAAGAGAAGGCTAGTGGGAATATAAAACTTAATAACTCCAAAATAGTTGCGGCTTTCAACAAGTGTAAAGTAAGTGACAGACACAGTCTACATATTAACGGCTATTACCGAAGCATTAGGACATGATGAGTTTTCCTTGTCTACAATCAGTACAACTATTCAACGTTGTAGGTAGAAGTTGCGGAAGAAAAGACCTGAAAATGTAATGAAACGTTTTAAAGAATCTGATTTGCTAGCTCCTGCACTGGGATTGAGATTTTTTTTACTGATTTAACTGCCACCGAGAAACACGACAGATTCATGATAATAATTACAAGTGGGGATACAGAACAAATATAAGATTCCCAGTTTTAAAGAAATTGATAGGAGGAAAGCACTTTTAGAATAGCGTTATGTTACGATACTACTTATGTCGTTTATTTAAACGACCTAAATTCGAAGCAGCACCAATTGGTGCATGTGTTTCATTAGAACAAATATTCAAATTAAATTTAGATCAACAATCGACGATTAAAACAATCAAATGTTACAAAACGAAGGCCTTGATAATCTTAATTTTGTAGAGGAGGATTTAAATACACAAGAACTTCGCTAATGTGACTGTTATTTCTAGGAAAAACAGATCTTCCTGGGTCATTCCATTACACACGGTGGATGGCAAAATCAATTGACTGCTTTCCGCTGTTTTAATTTATATATAGATGAATTTAAAATAACAGAAGAAGAAAGGAAAAGTATTACTTTCATTGATGTGAATGTGAGGAAATTATAAAAGTTATAAAAATTATTTAAACATAAGCATTTTCTACGAGTTGATTAAACAACTGTCCCTCTGGTCATTTATCAGAAATGATACCAGACTATGTATTTTAAAGCAATATATTTGATTTCAGATACTTACGTTCAGCACGTATTAGTCCTTCATCGTTTACCACTCCTACTATCCAAGGAACTTTATGAAATTCCTTATTTCTTATATACTCGATGGGTTGTTTGGTAATAAATGGATTTGGATTTTTTTCTGTTTGTTTTTCAATGGATGGCAAATAGACGGTAAGGGGATCAATAGAAAAGAACTAAAAAAAAACTGTATTATTTATCATTATAGGTAATATGAATGATAATGTTTTGAACTTTCTATGATTTCGAACACATAATAACAATATCCACTTTGTTCAAGAACTTGTTAAGGCAACAGAGAATAACTAGAAACAAACGGGAAAGTGGATAAGAAAAGATAGAAGTAGACGTACAGAGGAAAGGGAGTGGCAGATAAATAAAAAAAGATAAAATTGCTGAAGTCATGTGAACACTACTTATTTGATATTTAACCAGAAATTTTTAAAAATGTTTTATTTTCCCTAAAACTGAATATTACACATGACACTGACAACATATTATGTCAAACAAATTTTTCTTCATGGATTCTTCCAGTAAATTGAAGATTTTCTAAGAATATTGGAGGAGAAGGTTACTTTGAAAATTAAGGGTTTTTTATAAAGCACATATGCCTTTTCAAGACAAGTGATCCACAACTGGAGATTTTAAAAATATTCATATTAGAATACTTATAATAATTGATTTCGAACAGATAGTGTATGCAGGACATATATTATGATTGTATGCAAGACATATATGTTTCTATGTACTATAGTTGCAAATATTTTTTATTATTAAAATGTTTGGCGTGATATTGTTGGTTTCGATATTGTTATTTAATATAGTTAAATAATTAATTAAAAAAAGAAAAATATATATTATATTTATGTTTTTAATAATGGAAAAATATTGTGAATTCTATAAAATTATTTATTATTTTCATAACACCAAAACCTACCTTGAAGTTATCACCACTTTCAACAAGATCACTTGCTTTTATACTTCTTAAACAATCAACCAAAATTGTGGTGTTGGTCATTTCATGACATCCGACTAGTTTAGCTTGTGCTTTTGCTAACTCTATTTGAGTTATATCAAGAGGTTTAGCCCATAACGCAAGGGATGTGCCGCTCTGACTAATACCTTGCTGAAATAAATCTGTAACATTGTCTTTCAAATAGCGTCTACCAAAAAATATTACAATAACTAAATTATACTTGATGTCCTCGAAAATATATTTACGATACAGTCCACGGATCTGTAAACTGATTTGTATTTTTGTGTATGCTTTCGGTGTATTTCGTCTTTAATTGTATTCACAATAATATAAAATATTTAACTAATATTTGTGAGACTCTAAACAATTCAATTATAAATAATAATAAATAAATAAATAAATAAATAAAAAACACCACAGAAATTATACTTAAAAAAATCATCGAGAAATTGCATTCTATGAATTTAAATATTAAATAATTATCAGTTATAATAATTATCAATAATAATTAGTCACTGTAAGTATGTAACGTAAAATCGTTTATGATAATAAATTTACTAATCTGAAATTTTTAAGGGTTATATAACAAATTACATTTAATGTTATCGAGTTCAACAATAATTTATTTTCACCTAAAGTTGTCATGTATTTTACAAAGAAATATTATAAAACGACATAAGGATGATTCGAAACGAATCAGATTAATACAAGATTTCATAAAAAAAATCTCGATGATATGTCAACAGAGTCAAATTTGAAATAAATTTTGGGGCCTAAACTAGACTCATAGTGACCTTGTATATGACACATCTGAATGATTCATTTATAGATAAATGATAATATCTAAGTAAAAGTTCATTTACTTTTTGTAAGCGGCCTACACACAGTGAAACATGTTGCGATGCACGCATCGACTTCTAGGTTTCATGAAACTTGCATCAGTTCAGTTCGCTCTCACATTACTGTGATACGCCGATACCAGTCTACACACACTGCAACTTGTATCATGAAACCTGGGAGTCGATGGGTGCATCGCAACATATCTCATTGTGTGTAGGGCCGCTTTTTAGATTTTCCCGTTGTTAAGGTGGACAAAAATTTCCTTTTAATTATAAACTGCTGTCAGTGTTAGTTATATCTGTTTACGTCATGTCGTTAATGAGATTACCTTACAAAATATTATTACTAACTTAACTGCGCGAAAATCTACCTTTAATTAGGACTACAGAAAGGAATGAACTTGAACTTTTATTCATTTGGAAATATGATCTTAAGTTTACAGGGAGTTTGATTAGTCCTACATAATGCGAGTAAAATATTCAACCAAAATATACTACTCTCCGTTTATTATAGTGGAAGAATATTGATTGTATTTACTTACTTTTTGATTCTGAGCTAAACATATGAAAATTAACACTGGCTCCTCCGGCACTTTGTCCGAAAATTGTAACTTTTTGCTTGTTTCCACCAAAATATTCAATATTGTTTTGAATCCACTTCAATGCTGCAACTTGATCTTTTAGCCCGTAATTTCCTGGCGCTACATCATCATTTGTACTAAAAAACCCTAAAATTTATTTGTTTTTAGAACAAAATTTAATGTAAGTATTAAATATTCTAACATAAACGTATTCTAATAGAAAATTTACTGTGTCGAGCATATTAAAAAAATAATAATAAATTATGTTATCTCGAGAACTGGTGTGTTGCGTCATGGGTGTTTAGTTTTGGAGGTAACTCCATGACGTAGTCGAAAATGTTCAACATTACCATATATTTTCTTTATAGAGTATTTTATTTGTTTTATAAATTACCCAGTACTCCTAATCTGTAGTTAAACGTTATCAAGATTACATTTTTTTTCATTATATATTCAGGTCCCAAATAATCACTACTAGAAAATCCAGTAAAGAAGCCACCCCAATGTATAAAAACCATGACGGGCAAAAGACGATTTTTGGAAATTTGTCTTCTGGCTCGGAGCTGAAATTTAAAGGCTTGTAAAAGAGCATAATAAAGATATTTATTCTATTTCAATATAACAAATGTACAAGAATAGATTTAATATAATAAAATTTTCAACACATTTTAATTAAACTGTGTGTTTATTAAAAAAAAGGCAGTAAGACTTCAGTATGACAGGGAAATATTAAAATATAATTTATGTTTGATATATTTGCTATACTTGTTGCTCAAATACAATTATGTTGCCAAGGCATTTCTTCTAGTGTGAATTAAAAAATATCATTTTTTTACATATACTGAAATCTAAAATCCAGATCTACTTATCAGAAATAAATCTAAAACACATTATTTTCTACTGTCCCGACTATTTGCTATGATGAATATTAATAATCATATATTTCACAGCACTATAAAGCAGAAAATATAATACAACTAAATATAAGTAAATCAAAAACTTACCATGAAGGTAGTTATTTTCTTTTATATAAATCTGTTTATGAAACCTAACTCGAATACTTTTAAAAAATATCCATATTAATCAACACCACAAGTAAATGACAAAATTCACCATGTAGCAACCAATTTTATTCTACTATCTAGTAGTTTACTGGTTTTCTATGTATTTATTTTCCTACTTTGTTTTTTAATTGCATTGTCTAACATATTGTTATGCCACTGGACTGTGTAGACTGGTTAGATGAGACTGGAATTGTACGAGAACGGCCGGAAATATTCTGGAATATTCTAGACCGTGTGAATGGATGTATAAATAAGACGCACGGTGGGCCGAGACTCAGTCTTAAGTTGAACGTGAACGAGTAAAGAAGAAATACGAAAGAGACTTATAAGTGTTCAATTGTGATTATAATTAAGACAGTAATTATTAATCTAATGTTATTAATTGTTAATTAGTAAATAAAGTAGTGCGTAAGTGTTACCTGGATTTTCAATCAACGAATCTACGAGTATAGGTGTTTGTTTGGATAGCAAACACGTAACAATACATTTGTAAATCTAGATTTCAGATTTCGATATACGTTTATAATAGATATAAGAAAGTAAAAAATGAAAAAAAAGAAGGTCCAATTTTTAAATAATTTTGTTTAAAAATGGAATAAGACATTATAGAATAAAAAATAATCTGCTCTAATTTCTACATACCATATGAATAAAAAACTTACTTTAGGTGTGTAAATATTCAAGTATAAACAGTCCTCAGAACCTATAACTGTAGGATTAGAAAAGAGATAATTCTTCTGCAAACAATGTGGGGCATTTTCATGTGTCGTCAAAATATCTGTCCATTTGTTAGGTTCTACAGGCGCCTACAATAATATGTTATGGAATTAATTATTTAAAACAGTATGAAGATGAAATCATGTAATTTTGTAGACGGTTAGTAAAACGTAATACGTCGTAAATCGTTACCAAATTTTAAGTAAATAAGTAAGACTTTTACAAGAATGCGGGTATGAACAATAAGCGTCTCGATCCACAATGTAAAGCACAAGATGCGCTAGAACTATTATTACCGCTAGTATACACCTATGTAATAAATAAATAATTGTCTTCGTTTAATTTAATATACGTACATATATCACTAAATTTATAATCGTTCTATAATGTAGTTTATTAAATTAAATGAAGTATACAATAAATTTAAAGGAGTCTGATGAGAATAAATTGTCTTGTAATAAATTAGTTTTCACGCGTACTAGTTTTATTTATACTTTCGCTGGAACCTTTTCAAAATAATGTATCCAATCGAGAGGCAGACATCAATTTGCTCCCATCCTCTCGACAAAGTGATTAGTTAGTCTCTGTCAATATGTCAGATTTTTTAATGCGAACAATTCTGTACTAGATATGAAAATCGATCTCTTAAATTGTTAATAAAAATGACAAGATTTGGGGGACTGAGAGAAATTTCAACCCTCTATATGACCACCCCTGTAGATGTGCTAGCTTTGAAAGTGCGTTAGGTTAGGTTAGGTTTTTTGTGAATGGGTCCTTATGGGCCCTCCACTGTGGCCATCAACAGGCCTATTGTAGCTCACTCCTAATTTTATTTCAGCCAATAAATTCAGTCTCTTAATGAAACGGGTATAGACGGCACTCGGCATTTTCCGCCAGGAGGAGTTTATGCAGATGATAGTTTATTCGTGATCCTGCTCCTCCTCTGGCCAAGGAGTCGGTTATTTCATTACCTTCCAGACCAGAGTGGCCCTTTATTGTTTTTGCTCAAATGATTTAGTCCCCACACACTTTTTAAGTTACACTGGTAAGATCCAAGAGCTTTTAAAGCTGCTTGGTTATCTGAAAAAAATTTATAATTATCTGCGTGCAGGATGAATATATTTCAGCCTTCGCACACACAGTTCAATGGCATGAACCTCAACCTGAAATATAGTTGCATTATTAATTAGACTTGAGGATATTCTCACTCTTGATCTATAGCTCCTGTTTCCTAGAATGTTTTTGGAGCTATCTATAAACCAGCAACTGTCTGCCTCTAGTAGGTCGGCTTAATTTCGATCGCACCTAGATCCAGTCAAATTGTTGAGAGCCCGCGCCCCAGAATTTACCACAAATGTGTCGACATCTTTATAAGTACAGTTTTGCTATGTGGATTATATTTTTCAGGTGGGAGTTAGGTTTGTTGTGAGTGGGTCTAGTAGACGTTACCAATCAAGTTATTTATCTACAATGATTCATAGATATTTTACTTCCTCCGCAAATGGAATTGTTTCGTCCATTAAGAACAGCGGTCTAAAGTTCTGCAGCTTTCTTTTCCGGGTGAATGATACTATTAATATTTTTTTGCGGGTTCACTGACATCTGCTCCCTGTCACACCTGTTACCTAGTACATTCAGTATCTCCTGAAAGGTATTAGATATTACTCCTTCAGAGTTTCCTCTGACTGGTATGATTAGATCGTCTGCATATGTTAGAACCTCAACCTCCCACAGTGTAAGAATAGCCAGTAAGTCGTCGACAAGAAGTGAACACAGAAGGGGGAAAAGAACCCAACCTTGCGGACATCCTTTTGTGGCGCTAAAGCTAACTGTTTCTCCCTGTAGAGACGTTGTTATGGTTATGTTTGATAGCATAGCATGAATCAAGTCGCCTATGGTTGGTTTAATTCCTCTAGCAGCCACTGCTGCATATAAAATGCTCCCTCAATGTCGAGAAAAGCTCCCATCACAATTTTCTTCAATTAAAGGAATTGGGTGATCTCACCGACTAGGTTATTAACTGCTAGTTTTGTTGACTTTGAGGCATACTGGTGGATATTGAGTGAGTGACGGCTTAGGATGTTCCCTTTGACATATCCTTTCAGCACCTCCTCCAGGCCTTTCAACAAAAAAATGTCAGACTAATTGGTCTGAGAGATTTAGAGTTTGGTTTTGTCATACCCAATTTTGTTCATATATACTATCTTAACCTCTGACCACCTGGTTGGGATATAGTTCCATACCAGACTAATTCCGAATAGTTTAATGAGGAACGGAAGCAATATTTCCAGTCCGGTTTGTAATAGAGCTGGAAAAACTCCGTCCTTTCCCGGCGAATTCATTGGTTGGAAGGATTTGATAGCCGGTATTGTGGTCACATTTCATCAGCCAGTCAGTTTTATCAGGACGTTTGGATCGTCCTTCTAATGGTGACAGCTGTTGGTCATTCATATTCAAGCACCCTGGAAAGTGGTTGTACGCTAGAAGGTGTAGGGTTTCCTTCACTGAGTATACCGGGTGTAACAGGATCATGGTACACCCCCTTTTCTCCTTTAGTTTTGAAGATAATTGATTGGAATTTGGAATTTCCTATATACATAATAAGCGGCACTTTTTGACATACAAGTAATTTTTTTTCACTACCGGTTTCGCCGGAAGTAACACTAACTTTCGATATTTAAATTACATAATTTATGAGCATATAAAGTTCATCAAAATGGTTTTTGGGGAAAAACTCAATTTTTTCAAATGGAATCATATTAGTACCGTGGTACCATTTATTATTAATAGTACATTAATAAGGAATTTATTCATATGTCATATTAAAATGTGCGATAAATACAAACAAAATTACAGCTAAAAGAAAATAAGAAAATACAATTTTGTTCTGATTAAATGTTAAGAAGTAACTAACTAAAGTGGCTTTGAAAACAATGAAATATTTAGCTTGTCAAACATTTGTTGGTTTACCGGTGTTTTTATTGTGTCTTTAAAAATTGTTTAAAATTCTTATTAATTGTATTCAAGATGTCGTAAATTTATACAAGAGATGAAAAAGTAGTACATGTTAATTATTTATGTGGAATGTAGAAAAAATTCCGTTGCGGCTAGACACCTTTATGCTGAACGATATCCTGGTAGACAGTGTCTAGCGAGAAATTATTTTAATCGTCTTGAAAATCAATTCCGAAGTGAACCCAACGAAAATGCCGAAGAAAATTTTATTCTTGACGAAAGAATGGAAATTGATATTATGGCTCGAGTAGAAGTTGATAAGACTGTTTCTTTAAGGCAAATTGGGTTCGAATTGGAAATCAGTCACCAAACAGTAAGCCGAATTTTGCACAAATACCACTATAAATCTTTTAAATACCAATTGCATCAGCACTTGTACGAAAATTATTACGAACGTAGGATGGAATATTGCAACTGGATTTTGCAGAATAACGTGCAGCCAAATAATATTTTTTTTGGGAATGATTCTATTTTCGGACGTGTCTAGGTTTACAAATTTGGGATTATTTAACCGACAAAATACAAAATATTGGTCACAAGAAAATCAAAATACGGGAGGTTAACTTTCAAGTGCAAAATGAAATTGAGGCTAGTTTAGCTGAATTGCCTTTCCATTTACGACAGGGAATGTATTTCCAACAAGATGGAACTCCTCCCTATAATTCAAGGATAGTAATTGATTACCTTCAACGGAGATTCGGCGAAAACGTAATTTCGAAGAATGGTCCTGTGAGTTGGCCTACAAGGTCATCTGATTTAACACCTGTTGATTTCTTTGTTTAGGGTCATTTAAAATTATATTGTCTACGCAACTGCCGTTACAACTCGTGAAGACCTGGAGCTACGAGTAAGACGCGCTAGCATAACGGCCCAGCAATTGGCGAACGATCTTCGAAAAACAACTATGCGAGTTCAGAAGTGCATTTATGTTAATGGACAGCATTTTGACAACTGTTGTAATGTTTTGTGTTCATTTTTTGCATTCCATAGCCACCTTATGTATAACATGGTAATTAGAACAATATTTTCCTTTAGCTGTAATTTTGTTTGGATTTATCGAACATTTTAATACGACATATGAATAAATTCCTTATTAATAATAGTAATAAATGGTGCCACGGTACCAATAGGTTCCATTTGAAAAAATATTTTTCCCCAAAAACCATTTTGATGAACTTATTTGCACATAAATCACGTAATTTAGTATTTTTGACAGGATTTCGTTTTTTCTAGCATTACACGAGTTATTTAGAATAAATCGGAACCATCATGGTACACTTAAATGGAAAATTAAAAATTATGTTATAAAAAATATTGACGTTTGAAATGTCACTTATTTGGTATCGTTGGATTCAGAATTCAAAAATGCAATAATATATAGGGTGTTCCATTTAAAAATCGAAAGTTAGTGTCACTTGTATGTCAAAAAGTGCTGCTTATTATGTATATAAGATATCCCAAATTTCAATCAATTATCTTCAAGACTAAAGGAGAAAAGGGGGTGTACCATGATCCTGTTATACCCGGTATGTATATGAGCCTTCCGGTCGGTTTGACGAGCAGAATTCGCACGTCGGCTCTCTGGACAGAATTTTGCGGATTCTAGTGCTGTGAGGTAGGTTAGTTATACTATCACAGAATTTCCTCCAAGATCCCCTTTTTAGTTTTCTTATTTTTTTGTTATAGTTCGTGAATCTATATTGACCCAGTCATATCTAAATATGTTATATTATATATTAAAGTAAAAAATTCTACATGTGTGAAATTTAATGTTAACCTTAAATCTCAATTTCCCTGTCGGAGGTCTGGCATATGGAATTCCTTTAAATGAAAAATATGTTCTACCAGAACTGGAAAATTCTTCTCGGCCTTTAACGATGCCATAATTAGTTTCTACAATGGGATCTTCTTTAGCAATTGCATTACATAATACTAATACGGTACAAGTGATTATAATTTTGCAGGCAGTCATTATCTGAAAATGAAAAATATTTTAAAACCAAACCTTTCTTTCTTCTTGAAACATTTTTTCTAAACAAAATGTAATCTTGATGATAGTTTCCAATTTTACTGTAGAAATTCATAAAACCGATTAATGTAATGTAACAAAAAATTCATTTTAATTTAAATTCCATTTGGAAATCAATTCCTTTTCTCCTTTGGCATAAGGTTATCGAAAAGAACTTTGGAAATATCGATTTTTAATTTTTGGTGTACAAAATTGCATCTCCATAATCTAGCATTATCAAAACCTCGATTAGTTTGATTTCAGTTAACTGCATTTTCTTCTAATATCGACTAACAGATGTAAAACTTCTTAAATACTGAGGTTGATATAATTTGAGTAAATACAGAAATATGTTTTGTTAACACAAAAAGTAAAAAAAATATCTATTTCTTAAAAACTACTAGAGCAGAAATAGTTTTGAATAGTTTAATAATTCTAAGTACGTTTTTTTTGTTTATCATCGTCGGTACTGTATAGACTATTACAATTTATTTCAGCTTATTTGTAACAGAAAAAGTCGGCTTTTTTGATTCCTTTACCGCCGTAAAAGAAGCCGACGTTTTTTAAGTTGCAAATAAGTTTTATATAAACTTTAAATTAATTTGAGGTTCGTTAAGATCTTTATTATCATACTAGTGCATTGTTTTTTTCTATAACAATAACATAAATTGAAGCCAAATTTATTGATTTGAGCAATAATAACAACAATAACATTTATTCTTTATATAAATTACCATAGCAATACGTACATCGATCACTTTGTTAAAGCTAAAAATAATTTGATTTATTCTGAATTTTATGTAAAATTTTCGGACATTTGTAATTTTAATTTGTCTTGCACATACTAACACAAATGGAAACTTATTATTCTCACCGACGAATATAAAATATTGAATAACACACGTTTGATTATGACTTTACGAAACTTGTTTGACTGCCACAGAACTCAGCTCATCACCTCTACTCGTTCTGACAATCAAACTCCTTTCATTAAAAATGTCATCAAACTTTATCGTTAATAACTATTACCTAATGTGTCAAAACTAATTACATAATTTTGATGTTGTACACTTACAAACAACATCCCTTTGTAGTTCTCTTTTATTAGGTAGACACAACTATTATTTTTCGGATCAACAATTCTATTTTTACTTTCTTATACCTAATATAAGGAAGTATAGTAATCGTAATTTTTTTTCGACCTCGAGATTTTGATTGATATATATGTTTTGAACCCTTCTGAATACATTCTGACTATTTTCTAATTGATGTCTGTCGGTGCGTGTGTGGATATGTGTGGGATGTGTGTGTATATGTGTATGTGTGTATGTGTATGTGTGTATCCGCGATAACTCAAAAAATACTAATCAGAGACTTTCCAAATTTGTCAGTTAAGATTGTCAACAACATTTTAGGTGACACACTAAATTTGGTGAATGTGGTACCACCAGAAGAGACATAATAAATGAAAGAAGAAAAAAGGTACAATTTCATGAAAAAAAATTAAAAAATTTTATTGCATTTCTGGACGAATTGCGACAAATTATAATGAAAAAACATACTTTCCAGCAGCCACAGTTTTTGAGATAAAGCTTTCAAATTTAGTACACTTGTTCTAAAGGCCAAAGATAATGAAAAATTTGTTGATTAGCAAAATTAGCCACCTGAGCTACAAAAAAATATATTCTTGATGAAAGATTATAAATCATGTCTACTATATCAAGCGAATAAAATATATTTTCCAAGTACTTAAATAAAGCTGATGTAAACTGAAATATTTTACACATTTGGCCTCGTAAAATGGGGTTAGGATAAATTTAACAGTTTGACATTGAAAGGTCTAATTTAGTTACAAAAATGTCAATGTCAGCAACAAAAAATTATTAAAATATATGACATGAACTATTATTGACAGTATCGAATGATACTTAATTAATTATTTAAAAATTTTAATGAAACATTTCAAGGTACGCTATTAAAATTTAATTGAGGTAAGTGAAGAATTAAATAGATTGATTTTTTTAGATCAGGATGATATATACTGGTATAAGAAAGTTATGTGCTGGCCACATCAGATTTTTTTCTGGATGATTTCCTTAATATTTTATTAGCATTACGACATATGGTTGAACAGAGAATAATTGAGGACTCTATCAAAAACTTATTGTTCTATTTAAAAAAAAACCTTAATGAAGCCATCTCGAAAACTGTGATGACGTCATTTTTTATTTTCTGTACCAAAAGATATGCAATTGAAATGAAAAATCAACTTGTCCGAACAGGTTTCTTTCGATAACCTTGTATTAACGGAGACAATTTATCCATATTCTTGTTAGGCACATGAATTGAGTGTCTAATATATGTATAAAAGAAATAAACAATAATTAAATTTATACGGAATGTTTTAAAAAGCTGATCAGGCAAGAGAATAACTAGATCAAATTCTTGGAGAGTGTGTAAATATACAGGATTGTTCATTAGTGCATCAAAGTTCTTACTAAAAGGATTTGAAAAAAACAATTTTATGGAAGTGGGTGTAGTGTTAGAATGTGCACATTTTAAAAATATACAGAAATAATATACAGTATGGGGACCGTAAGCAAGGTAAATGGGACAAAACCAAATATGTAGAACAAGGACAGATTGCTCTCATCAACAATTAAGCTTAACGATTTTGGGTGTATCTTATTCTTTATTCTTGCCGTGGTCTGGCGGTCTCCCCATTTACATAATACGCGATGAACAAACAAACAACGGTGATAAGAATTCGAGTTTTTTGGGTTTCAATTCTTTTCCGAGTTCATTTCCGGTTACTCGCTACAGCGGAGCACTTTCAAGGTCATTCTTTTAAATGAAATCATATTTTTTTAATCCAGCCTAAAATTTTCTTTCCAATGACCTCCAGGTTTTTGAATTTTATTGTAGCATTGCCGAGTAAGTCGAAAAAATTTGAACATTTTGGTCAGACCAAGGTTTAACAAATTAATTCGCTGGGTATGACGATTAATTAACATAACATAACATAAAACGCACCACATAAATTAGACAACCCCCAAACCAAAGCCGAAGCTGTACAGACGGGAGTTACACAGTTAAAAAAACGCTGACACGCACAACCTATCCCTTCGACTTTGTCAGAGCCGAAACCGGGATTTAACTTTCGTCCCTGAATATAAATATTAATCCAAGAATAAGTAAGGTGTGACGGTTTCGTTAATTTGCTTAAAAATAATAGGTCTCTACCCTCAGAAATTATTTTTTTACCACTGGGGGTGGGGAAGACTTCTTTTGCTTGAAGGTCCTCTTTTTGGAAGAGGTAAAGAAGTATTTTGTATGCCTTCAGATATCAATTCCTCGGCAAGTGTTGTGAGAAAAGAAAGGAATGGGGTTTTTCTATTTTCGCGCCTCAAGTCATTGTAAAGTATCCAAGCATTTACAGCACACATATTCAGGCAAGTATAACATAACTTTTTTCCACCATTTATTTGACTTTCTGTCATGACCATACAACCCTACAAGTTGGTCTGCCCTGTCAACTCCTCCCATTTTCTGACGATAAAATGAGATAGCCTCTGGGCATTCAATAGGTTGCCGTTCCCCAGTTTTTTGATTTGATCTACTCGACGAGTAGATTTGCGATAAACTAACGTCTTTTGACAAGGAAAATACTCTATTTTTACTAATAGCGCTCGACACGTGCCCAAGTGCAGCATCAAACTAACCTCTATATCAGAACAGAATCATCTGTAAATATACGCTGCAGTATACCGTGGTAGACTCAAAACACCGGTCTGGTACACTTGCCGTATCCGTATAATGTTTATTTGAACTTTTAGGAATTTTCAAATTTAGGTGGTACATATTTGTACCGATTGGGACGAAAGTTAAACCCGGGAGTCGATGGGCAGTAAACCACCTACATTTGTCACTTAACGCTCTGGCCCACTGCGCTACCGAGAAAACACATTTTGCATTTATGTAGCCAAGCACTGTACTTAAATGACAACCACCAAATATTGTTTATATTATTAAGGGTATTTTTTACATAATTGTCAATTTAGTAAATTTCAAAGAGTATTTTCTCAATTTTTTCGAATGGAATTGGATAATTTCCTAAACCTAAATTCAGTATAAATCATTAAATTATTATACTTTTTATTTTTAAATAGTCTAGTAGTCATAATTATGACATAAAGTGATATTTATTACTAATGTTAATTATGCCTTATAGTTAGCTTCAAACACGAAAATTTTTTTTTGAACATTGTGTGTTAGAGAAAAAACTCGAGAACTTTTATTTATTCAGTGTTTTTTTTTTTGTATAAAAACAGGAAAAATGCATAAAATAATGACGAAGAAAATAGTAGTCGATTGCTAGGAACTGGTAAATGTATGTCCCACATTTTGTATTGAAAGTTTGCTTACAATCTTCCGGGTATTATAGTTATTTCTGTCATTTTTTCCTTATTTGGCGGTATACAGGTTTTTGCACATTTATTTCATGTCACATATAAGCGTTTTTAATTGATATGATTTGAATTTGGAAAGAAACTAACTCATTGACGTAATTTCTATTATGGGATCTGGAGAACCAAATTGTTTATTAACCCAGCGAATTTATACCCAAAGATATACTAATAAGAGACAACCTTCAGTGAGAAGCATAGACAATCTTAAGAGAAATTCATTAGTGTGGGAGGAAAAGCGGACAAGCGACGAAGATGAATTGAATGTTTTGTTATCAGTTGTTAGCAGTAGTAGCCGAACCATCTACTAGCTCGACCATAATATCAAGACAAGTACGGTCCGAATTGAGAAGAAAACAACTTTGATGACTACCATATCTCCTTTCGTCAAGAATTGTTGAGGCCGAATTTGGGGAATAGATGGACATTTTGTAAGTGGAGATTAAAAATGGAAAGAGAAATTCCTCACTTCTTCCAACAACTATTGTTTATTGATCAGTCTACCTTCACCCAAAGTGGTAGCCCAAACCGACATAATCTTCATCAGTATGCAATGGAAAACCCAAGAATTTAAGTCGATAGAAAACGGCAATGAACTCTAAATGTTTAGGGAGTGTTGTGTGAGATTTTGTGAGAGGGCCTCATTTTTTAAATGGACCTCTGAATGGTGCACAATACTTACATTCCTTACAAAATAACTTGCCTCAACTCCTGGAAAAACGTCTCTCCAAATCTAATGGAAAATATGTGGTTCCAGCACGGCCGTGCTTCAGTACTCAGTACATTACGCATTAACTGTTAGAGAGTTCTTGAAAACGCTCTCAAACATTGTTGGGTGACGTAAACTAGGCATAATTTCCATTGAGTAGTTACGAGCAGTAAATAGATTGTTTTTGATAAGACTACAAATGTCTGTTGAACAGAATAGAGGTCACATTGAACATTTGTTTAAATAACTACTTGAATTGAAATACTATAATTTTTTTATAGTTGTTTAACCTTAGATGTTGAATTTTAATCAATGTTTTCATCTTTTCAGACAATGTCATGATAATTATTACAGTTAGGTATACATATATATCCATTCGAGACTAGGATATTATCTACAAAAATTGTAGGGAATTGTGCCATTTCAAAAATAACATTAAATAAAATACAGAACGTTCCATTTAATAAAATTGAGAAAATGCTCTTTGAAATGTACTAAATTAACAATTGTGTTAAGAACACCCTGAGTGGTGAATGATGTAAACAATATCAGGTGATTGCGTCGTTTAAGTACATCGCTTAGCTACAACTGCAAAATATGTTTTCATAATTTGTTAAACCTTGTCTCGACCAAAATTTTCACTTTTTTATCGAATGACTCGACAACACCACATCAAAAATCAAAAACCATGAATTCGTTGGAAAAAGAATTTTATGGTGAATTCAAAAATGTAAGAATGTATAGGATGTTTCATGCAATAAAAAAAAGACATTGAAGGTGTTCCGCTGCGTAGTCAATCACCATGTATATTTCAAAATATTTTTAAAATGTGCGTATTTGACGCTATACCACTTTCATAAAAAATTGTCCTCCAAATCATTTTAATAAGGCCGATATTGGAATTTAATGCACTAATGAGCAATATGTAATATTATGTAAAATTATATAAATATTAAAAATTTTAGATCGATTAAATCTGACCAAGTTTAGACACAATTCATTAAATAGCTAATAATTGAATAACAATATCAATAATTCCCAAATTATTTTTATTTAATAATATTAAATACACTCACCGCAATATATAAAAAGATATTTTAATTAAATACTGCACTAATCGACTAAAATTTAAACAACTAAATAAAACGAAATTAAGAATGGTCAGTAAGCAATATAGACCAGATAGTGCATGTTTTACATTTTATTTGATTCGTTTATATTTATATATTTTTTAAATAATTTTTTATTTATCTCGAAAATAATTTCAATTCACATTTTTATATTCATTACGTTCGTGTCCCAATAAATCATTATTAATTTATTGCCGAGCTATTTTGATTATATATGCTAATTAAAGAAAAACGCATTTAAGTTATCTATTTGTTGCCAAAATGTATCAAAATAACATCACATTGCATCCTTGTTGCATTTAATTAATAACTAATTATAATGTATTGCATTTTTAATAATGTTTGCAATAAAGACAATTAGTATTTCTCATGGTTTTAATAACAGAAAAATTATGCACTTTTTTAAATATTTTTGAAATTTTGATTTCTTAAAAATTTTAAATGTTAAAAGGTGGTATAAATAATTCATAATTCGTTTATTTTACTGCGTGACAAATTTGTTATTTTCTTGTTAATTAAATTAATCTTTTATTTGAAGCATCAGTGATACAACTTACATACTTTTTTCGAAAAATGCAACACCTTCAAAAATTTCCAAAATGTGAGCCAACATTTCGACTGATTTAAATTGAATTACTAAGCATGTAAAACATAAAAAGTGACAAAATTATAGTTAACGGTGTATTGTACCCAGTTTGATATGTACAGGGTATCCAGGCCAAAAATCCAAAAAAAAAATCAGTAGGCGACATTCAAGTTTTTGTATGTGCTATCAGGTTTCGCCTATGTTGAAAAATATACAAGGATGTCGAAAAGTCGGTTGATTTTAAAAGGACACCCTGTATACTTTACTCTTTTAATTAGAATTCAAACATTCATTGTCTAACTAACATTTTATTTAGGTATGTTATTTATGTTAATTTAAATGCTCAAAATATTGTCCATTATTTTCCAAACACTAAGGAAAAAAAATAATAAAATAATTATTGGGTATTCAAAAAGCATTATTTCAAACCTAACATGATAATAATAATAAATACCTGTAGCTTTTTAAATTTTATACTGTCATTCTTATCTGAATGTGCTAGTATAAAAATTTTAGGTATACAGGGTGTCCCAGATTTAAAGTAACATAAAGTAATGGGAGATAGAACACACTTAGCTGAGTTCAAAACACCTCCAAACTTGCCTTGAATGTTAACCGTTCTTGAGATACAGATCGTTTTATGGTTTTTGCCTAAAATTGTAGTCGGCCATATTTCTGGAACGGCTTTAAATATTTGAATAAAAATTGGTACTAATATTATACTCTTTTAGTTCATTTAAAACCATAATTCACTTTGGAAAAATTCCAGGACTGGACTCATTTTTTATAATGTTGCTCTCAGTGTCGATATTATCACTATGTATCATTTTTTGGTAATATCAGTAAACGTTTAAAATGTCAATGGATCAGTGTATAAAATAATGTCATAATATTTGATGGCACGTTTAAGGTTACAAATAATCTGAAATTTTCAAAAAAAATTGCATGACCAAATTTTAAATTCTATAAATTAGGCAATCAACTAACTAACGTCACTATTTTATTAATTTTACTTAAATACCCTACACTAATTAAGCATCTTCATTTTTTGGACAGTAAATACACATTTATTGAAAAATTAATGGTTTGTGCAGGGCTGGACTCGCTTAAAGTTCCATGATTAAGTACCTACATTTTATTTAAATTTGTTATTCACATTATGTAAATCATTTTTGAAATTGAATAATAAGAGACTAAAATGTCAATGTTAATAAGAAGAGCTTGTTATTTGGTTTTTTTTTATATATGAAGCGTTTTTAAGTTTCTTTAAGTTTAAAATTCCCATTCAAAATATAGTATATTCCATTTCTTTAATGAAAACAATTTTAATAATGAGGCTTGTATTAATAACCATAATTAAAATTAGTTATTAAGCTCCTCCAGAAAATAATATTGAAATATTATAGATGAAGGTTAACAATTTTGTTTTGTCAAAATAAAGTCAAAGTGGAACAATTAAAAAAAAAACAAATTAACTAACAGAACGATGCAATTAATTAAAATTACAATAGATTTTCAAAATAAACACCCCCAGCGTCAATTCCTTTTTGAGAACGCTTTAAAAGTTTTTTCATGATCTATCAATCATTTCTCCGGGTTATTTCTAATGTTATCACACACATTAATATATATTTTTTTTAATAATATTCCCATGTTTCGAATTTTTAGTTGGGATAATGCTGAATTAGATTATCTCTGATTGGTAGAGAAAAATGGTGTCCAGCACCATCATGCTGAAACCACATGCTCCTAAAATTGAAACCTTGTAAAAAAATCTGGCAAAACGCCTAAGGAAGTTTAAATAAATTTCTAACCTTTCTCACGGTCCTATTATGTGGTTAAGATATTTTGGTGTATGGTTTTTGCAAGGGAAATGAGAGAGCTGCAAAAAGAGAACAGACGTTTTACAAATCGCCGTATACCAAATGATAAGACATTTTTAATAGTATTCCAATTTAGTAATGAATATGGAAACTTTCGTATTAATGTACTTCAAAAATAATATAAATAATGTGAATAACAAATTTTAGCAAAATATATTTAATCATGAAATTTTAAGCGAGTCCAGGCCTACACGAACCATTAATTTTTCAATAAACGTGTATTTCTCGTCCAAAAAATGAAGATGCTTTATTAGTGTATGGTAATTAAGTAAAATTAATAAAACAGAGACGTTAGTTAGTTGATTGCCTAATTTATAGAATTCAAAATTTGGCCTAACAATAATTTTGAAAATTGATTGGAGAATAACATTAAATATGCATTAAATATTATGACATTATTTTATACACCGATCCATTAATTTATTAAACGTTTACAAAAAAAAATTATACACCGAGTGATCCGGTCCTGGAAATTGTCCAAAGTGAATTACGATTTTCATTATACTAAAAGAGTATAATATTTGTACCAAATTTTATTTCAATAATTTCAATATTTAAAGCTGTTCCAAAAATATGGCCGCTATAGTTTTAGTCAAAAACCATAAAACGCCCTGTATCTCTAAGTTTGGGGGTGTTTTGAATTCACCAAAGTGTTCCCTATCTCCCATTATTCTGTCACTTTAAATCTAGGACACCCTGTATAATAAATCAAAAACAACACCTCCAATACATTTTATCATAGAAACTATTAAAACATTTACTCAGTCTAGGAGCAAGATCTGCATGGAATTAAATAACAGTGTTCTTAGTATTATTATTATTACTGTTATTTAATTTAATGCAGGTCTTGCTCCTAGACTAAGTAATTGTTTTAATAATTTCTATAATAAAATGTATTGGAGGTGTTGTCTTTTGATTTATTATATACCTAAAATTATTTTACTAGCACATTCAGATAAGAATAAATAAAAAAGCTACAGGTATTTATTATTATTATCATGTTAAGTTTGAAAGTGTGTAATACCCAATAATTTTTTTCCCTTAGAAATCCAGAAATACGAAGCAATTATATCTCAGATTTTTTTAAAATGCATGAAAAGAATTGGCTTATTTAGGTTAGGTTAGGTGTCATTATGATTACCGAAGTTACAATAACACAGCCCCACAAAAAAAATTCGACCTAGCAACGAGACAGTAATCCTTGTTTTTTTGATCGCTATTCCGAATCCGGGGTCAAAAAACACCCCAAAAAAAAATTTAGAGCCAAAGAACACTCCCTGAATTGGTAATATATAACCTCTGAAAAATTATCATTTTAATCATTTTAATATTTTCGGGAAAAATTAATATTACGAAAAAATAAAGATAGCCACCTCGGTATGAAACGCACCCTTAGAGGGTGAGAACCACCCTTGCCACCAAACAAAACACACGAAACATTATACAAATTACTATACCCCAAAACTACCCCTACAGAAACACCTTTAACTTCTCAGAGAGACTACTGTTGGTTTGAAAGAGACACGAAAGAACAACACAAACGAAGTATAAGAAATTTGAAAATAAAGTAAAAACAAAAGAAAAAGAAGAATTAAAAGTACTAAGTAAAGCCTCACCCCTGTAGGTTAAGAGGAAAACCAATCCTAGCATAAAGAACATCCATATAGAAGTACAATTTTTTCCTTTTCTGTAATTAAGTTAAGGGTTTTTTTCATAACGCTGCCAATGGTTCTCACCTTTGGTTTTCACCGGCCACCTTTTCGTATCTTGTTTTTGCTCTAAAATTTTTTTTTTGGGGGTTACTATTTTTTTATACTCGTCTATTGCTTCTAGATATTGTTTTTCAATTTAAAATGTCAAAATAAATATGACAAATAGTCATATTTTGAATTATCTAATTTAAATATTTTTATAAATAATTTGTTCGAGGACTGGCCCCCTTATGAGTTCAGGAAGAATGAAAGTAGATATATATCGGACTAGGGATTTTTGTTTTTATATTGTAACTGGAGGAAATCATTTCTTGGTGTACAAATTTTCCTTTGTGGTGAGTTAATTTTTTTTTAATCTCAATGTTTCTTTGTTTCAAATACTAACAACACTGTCATTTAATTCAATGCAGTTCTTGCTCTTATGCTGAGCAGTCGTTTTAATACTTTCTATGAAAAAATGCATTGGAGGTATTGTTTTTAATTTATTATACAGGGTGGGTAATAGTGCGTCCGACTTCGATATGTCGAGTTCTATGATAGCTAGAAACTTCATTGAAAAACATAAATAAACTAGACAAACAAGTCTATAACCAGAAATTATTTTCGAATATACAGGGTGAGCCAAGACGATCCTACAGAGTCAACTAACATCTTTTTAAATGGAATGCCATGTATATCAACACATTTTTTGAAACCTCTTTGTGACCTCCTTCCACTCCTGTATTATTATTGACTCTCCCACACCACCACTTGCATGTAATGATTTTTTTTTTTGTTGAAATTATGCCATTACACGTGTATATTAAAAAAATCACTACAGTCACAATTATCGGTTTTAAGAAAAAAATATGCTAGTATCAGTTATGAGACATCTGTGTGAAACTCAGTCATTTTCACTTCCTAAAGGTATACAGGGTGGCCAAAATAATTTTTAAATTTACAACTATTTGAACTGAATTTACTTAATTTTTTCAAATGGAACACCCTGAATATTTTTTGACAATGTGATGTAGAATTGAAAAACGACCATTTTTTATACATACATTCTTATGGCTGTTTGTAACCATTTTCGATTTATTGATCAATAATTGCAAAATTCAGCAATACAATTTAAAAATATGTTTTTGTGTAATTCAAGAGAAGATATTATAAAAAGTGCTCCACATGTTACCCATTTTAATTGACACACATTTCTATACGTCTTTGAAATGAGGTTTCTACTGTTCATAAAATTGCCGGAGTGATATTTCTAGAAGCATTTATTATTCTTTCCCTCAAATTTTGGATTGTTGTTGGTGTAATGTTTTTTATGGGTATCATCTAACACGCTTATTATAATACCTTCACTTGAATTATTTGAAAAAAATCCTCAATTTTAATTTTTATTGTTGAATTTTGCAGTTATTGTTTAATAAATTGAAAATGGTCACAAATAGCCATTCGAATGTACGTACAAAAAATTTTTGTTTTTCAATCCTACATCACATCGTCCAAAAATATAAAAAATTGAGAAAATTCAGTTTAAAAAGTTGTAAATTTAAAAATCCATTTTAGCCACCCTGTATACTTTTAGGAAGTGAAAATGGCTGAGTCTCATCACACAAATGTCTCATAACTAGTACTAACATATTTTTTCTTAAAATCGATAGCTGTGATTGTAGTGATATTTTTAATTTACACGTGTAAATGGTATGGTAAAACAAGAATTAGATTATGAAATATACAAATTTATTAAATGTATTCAAATAGCTATAGATAAATCTACTAAGCAATTTACAATAGGCCCAAGCGAAAATATAATCCCTGACGATATTAAAAAAGTTGATTAAATTTAAAAAATTGCATACGCCGCCGATGGTAACGCGGCAAAAGGCATATTGACAAATTAAGGCTTCGAGACCTCCAGGAAAATATTAAAAATAAGCTCACACAACACCACAATACAGAGTCGAACAGCAAAATAGAAAAATTATCTACCAAAGATAACACACTATGGGCAATGACTAAGCTATTGCGCAGAGACAATAATAATATGCCTGTAATAATCACAAATGGCCAGGCCGCCTTGTCGGATAAGAACAAGGTAAACGCAATAGCAAAATATCTCGAAAAAAAACCTAAAATCCAAGGGCAAATGTCACAGAAGGACAGACGGACATCGACAGAAAAGCACGAAACATACCTTCCCAAGTCCCTATTCCTCCCAGACAGCTAACTAAAATACTGACTACCCCTAACGAACAAAAAAATATAAATAAAACGCTCCCAAACCTAAAAGCCCCGGATCGGACAATATGCCCAACTTACTTTACAAAAAACTGACTAAAAAGCACTCGTATAGATGACTTACTTAGTAAACTCGGCGATCTAACTGCAATACTTCCCAACAGCGTGGAAAACGGCCGTTATTGTGCCTTTTCTGAAACCGAACAAAGATCCTACATTAGCTACGAGCTATAGGCCAATCTACCTACTTAATACGCTCGGCAAAATTGCTGAAAAAATAATATTACAAAACATTATTAAAATAATAAAGAAAAAAGAGCTCATACCTAATATTCAGTTCGGTTTCAGAGGAGGCCACAATACCACGTTGTCGTTATGCACGGTCGTGCACAACATAATTAGTGGTTTTAACAAAAAGCAGAGCACCAAAATGGTGCTCCTTGATATTGAAAAAGCATTTGACCCTGTTTGGCATGAAGGTCTCCTGCACAAACTATAGCACTTGCTTAATCTCCCACCATATTACATCACACTAATTAAATCTTACTTATCAGATAGAATATTTACAGTTAGAATAAACAGCACATGCTCAGAGCAGTACAACATTAGAGCAGGGGTGCCGCAGGGTACTGTGCTCTCGCCCACATTATTTAACCTATACTTCGCAGACCTCCCAACCCATCCTTTGACAAACAATTATGTACGCCAACGACACAACAATATACGCACAATCCTTTCACGCACAGACTGCAACAACAAAACTACGTTACCACTTGGACAAACTAATAACTTACTACAATAACTGGAAAATCACAATTAACGAGACAAAGACAGAGATAATGCTATTTACAAAAAAATTTACCGACATTACAAACTTTACACCGTTCAAGATCAATAATCGTATAATTGAAGATAAAAAGATCGTCAAATATTTAGGCCTAAACCTCAATCAAAGTTTTTTTTTTTAAACCACACGTGACGAAGACCATTAACAAGACTTTTGTGATTCAAACAAATTATACCCATTACTCCTCAACAGACGTTCACGACTAAACACACAACAAACTATTACTTTACAAGACTATAATGCGACCCACAATGACTTACGGTTGCGTTGCCTGGAATCGGATGTCCGATACACAATACGGATGCCTCCAAGTAACGCAAAACAAACTACTACGACTTATTACAAACGCAAACCGTTACATTACAATCGACGAACTACACAGAAACGCAAACATACCTATGATCAAAGACTACATTACAGAGACCGCCCAAAAATTCCTTAAATCCAGTATCCAACACTCTACCCTCACCGCCCACATCACAGATATCCACCACCACCACAATTATATCCATACCCATCGTTTACTCCATGAAAACATCCTTCTCTACTACGATCCCGACTAATATAGACATAATACGCACAACGACAGACAAATATCCTAAATCCCCATCTTTTGCACACCCTTCCTTACATACCCCTCCCGTCCCACTCAGAGTAGACACGTTATCACTCTAAACCATGTCACACGCCTAAAACATTTTGTAAATTTTTTAAAATAGGTTTTTTTTCTGCAATTTTTCCTATATAATCAATATAACTTATTATTTAATATTTTTGTTCTTTAATTACCAAAAGTTGCGTACATTGTCAATTAATACGCACTGTATATGTGTTACAGGAAAGTACCACCTCCACCTCGAACTGAAATAGGATCAAAAAACCAGCACAGGACCCTAACATCGGCCTCTATGACGACCGTCCGTCACCGGTGGAATTTGTCGCCACGGTGATTAAGTGTAATGATTGTAAATATATAATGTATTTATGATGTTAAACAAAAATCCATGCTGTTATATTATTATATATAAAATAATCTATTTAAGTAGTCTTAATTAGAAATTCTAAAGAGAAAAATGAAATAAATGTCTTAAATTGGAAACTGGAAGTGTTAATGGTATAATTAATTTCAACAAAAAAAATCATTACATCTAAGTGGTTGGGAGAAAGTCAATAATAATACAGGAGTGAAAAGAGGCCACAAAAGGGTTTCGAAAAATGTTCTGATTTACATATTGCATTATTATTTGCAATAAAATTACTATCTTGTTCTATTCTTTCTAACATATCACTGAAAAAATTTACACATTTTCTGTAATCGTTATCGTTATCATCATCATTAACTTTTGGACCACGATGAATTTTATTTTGTATATAAGGTTATGAATAAAACAACAAATGATGTAAAGTAGGTACAATATAGTTGTTGATCTGTCGAATTATTTTATTATAATTGGTTTTCATTATTATTATAAGGTAATACTGAAAAATGCTCCATAGAAAAACGTAATGAAGATATAATAGATGCATATTTATTTATATCATCAATCATCATCATCATTTATATCAAAGGAAACACCTTAATAAACATACCCAGACAAATCTTATTTTGCTCCTATAATAGAAAAAAATTGAAGAACAGGTTCGTTGAATAATATAAAACTAATTAATTACTGATGTAAATGAAGAAAGAAAATATATTTTATTATATTTTAATGAGTATCCCTTAAATTCTGTTAAAGCTACTGTGCGAGATCTTGGAATGTCCATTAATAATAATTCCGAATCATAATACCAAGTACGGATTAAGGGATGCAATGGGTGCAATTGCCCCCCCCCCCTTTGGGTCGCAAGAAAAGAATCCTATTGAAGATAGTAATCACATTACTTTTCGAAAATGTAACTATTCACGTACGCCTTGTCTCGAAAATATAAATATTTTTAATGCTGCTTCGATTGATAGATCATGCCATCGATTGTGTGAAAAATAAAGTGTAAAGTAAAGCTTAACTTAAAGCTTGTATTCGCCGACGCGCCAAGCGCCGACATCTATCTAATTGTTAATTCAGTGAGAATTAGTTTTTAATTTTGAAGTTCCTTTTTAATTTTTAAGACCGGTCATGTTTGATTTATTTGTATTTAAGTTTACCATTACCATAAAAAAATAAATGTTCTCAAAATGCCTGTATTTTTTCTCTACACACCATTTCTAGCATTTCTTATTAGGCATTTTCAATATTTGTGTCGTGCCCCCACTCGGGCGGGAGGAGATCTTGATCCGCCTTTGTTAGATACTTATGAAAAATAAACTATAACCTTATAATTCAGGATGGTTCAAAAGTTGAATGTTAAATGTCTAAAAGTTAAATGTTTATGTTTGTGCCTTCGTGGTCGAATGGTAAGGACACTTGCCTCTCACCCTGGAGTCCCGGGATCGATAACTGGCCGAGGAGCTAGGATTTTTCTAAACCAGAAATTAATTCTAGCATATTTGGACACTGGGTGTGTGTCCATTGTCTCTAAATTTGTAGCCCTCTCCCACACAAGGTACCTTAAGGTACCTTCAGGGATACCTGTGGTGTGATGTATAACAGAAACGATTATGAAAACCGTGTAAATTTTTTTGCAATGATGTATTAGCATGAATTGAACAGGATAATAATTTTATTGCAAACGTATTTTTACATTATCTGGATTTTTTTAACAGAAAAAATGAGCACTATTGGAGTTCTGAAAATCTCCGTTAAATAAAATAGAATCAACCCAACTAACATTTTCAGTCTTATAAGAAACGTAACGACGTCATCACGACCTAAAATACGACTTGTATTTAGACGTGACGACCTTGTTATAATCCTTTTATGACCAAATTTGGACGGTTGGGAAATGGTTGTCATGACTTTTCATACGACTCATGTAACTTAAATGGATATGACCTTTATAGAACTATTAGGTCACTTCCTAAGAATTGATTGTGATATTGTCGTATAGAGGTCGTTATAGTCATTATAAGGTCGTAACAATCTTTGATATGACTTCGATACGACCTATGTTCTGATATTTCTTCAAACACAACAAAATATCAGTATGTATTGTATCTATAAGTATGTCTTGTATTCATCTGTTTATAGTAGGGATAAATAAAACGTCAATAATCAAACTGTATTAAGTATGAAAGTAAATACCTACGAGGCGTTATTATACGAAAATGTTAAATGTTTAAGGTGATTTCTAGCTATGTTATGATGCCAAAACTCCTGGGATTTTTTTTTACTGTAAAAGTGACAAATATATCTCAAAAAAATACCACTCGCCTTCCAAATAATGAAAATCAAAGAAAATTTAAGAAACCATAAAATCAAACGTATTTTAAACATTGGCTTAAAATGATTAGAATATACATACAGGGTGTCCCACGACGAACTGCGGCGATCGATATCTCAAAAAGTAGACATTGGAAAATTTTGAAAATTTGGTAGTAAACTAAAGTCGATGGGGGCAACTCGGCTAAAATATTTTCAAGATGGTGGCACTTCCGGTTATACCGGAAGTAGACGTCAACTTGCTTATTTTAAATGGGACACCCTATATATTATGGAAGATGAAAGGCCGATTTTGTGTATTATGTCCTATACCTAAGTCTCTCCGTTTTTGACATATTTCAATTCTTATGTCAAAAATGACGTTTGCAGGCACTAAAAGAATTATCAATTTTTCCTATAAAGAAGCCTTTATTATTTAATTTGGGTTAGACTCTTTGCTGGAAAAGACCCACTTTAATAGAGTTTTTTTAATATTTTGATAAGTATTAATACAGAGTGTTAAAAATAAGAATGAAAATGAAATTGAGAAAACTATCAAAAATCAATTTTTTCGAATGGACACCCCAATTTTTATAATCTTATCCTATTTACCATTAAAAATAAGGGTAAGTTTGTGTATGGATGTTTATTCCGAAAATTTTTAGTTTTCGAAATATTGCCAATTCAATATTTTTATATGGGGATTTTGCTATGTATTTTAAGTTCAATTACTCTTAGTTGGCTATGACGGCGTTGGGTGCTAAAAAATGTATTGTCATAATACTCAGGGGTCATAGAAATTGAATTGTTTGAAAGAGAGAAATAAGAACAATATTAAATAAATCAGCTAAAATGGCTATTATTTTGAGCATTAATATCATGAAATGTAATAATACTGTGGTCAAATTTGAAATTTGTTGTTTTATATAATAATAAAATACCTAGAACGTAAAGAAATAACAAAATGTGTTGAGAGCCATGAGGCAAGAAATAAAAATATTAAATGAACATAGTTATTAGAATTTAAGTTATAATGTTATAATATAGAAGTACGTACCGTACAGATAATTAACAAAACATTGTAATTAAAATAAAAGTGAAAGTGATAAAAAAAAATTGAGGAAGCATGCAATCATCATAAGTTAGGTATTTGAAGTCAGTTTGGAAACCCCTGAAATACAAATTTTCAGCCAGTACTGCATAATTGATTTAGTCATCCAGGGTAAATAGGAAAATAAATGAAGTTGTTGTGGAGAACAAAAATTTTAAAGGGAAGGGATTGGATTTTTTTGATGAGAGAAGGAGAGATGACAAGAGATTAGGAACTGGTAAAATACAAGTATAGAAAATAAAAGAAAGCTTTTATAAATAAGGAGGATTATAAGAAGTAAAAAAAAGAATAAATAAACATACAGAAGATAATTGCGAAAATTGAAAATTATAATAATTGAATGCAGAATAGATAAAGAAACCAAAATACTTATTGTCCAGTACTAAAAGGTTAGTCTCCGGCTATTTAATTATTGTTTTAGAAAACCTTTGTTTGTGAAGAAGGAAAATATTTGAAAAGTAAATGTCAAAGTTAATGTCAGATGGGGAGAAATTAAATTTGATAAAATTATAAGAAGTTTTGAGAATACGGGAAGAGGAACATTTCAACGGTGAGCGTAGGAGACAGAGTTTATGTTGGAAGCATACGAGTGTTAGAAATATAAGGAACTTGGTATGTGATAAAACTCTATTTAAAACCAGTTGTCAGTACATTGTTAAATTTAAGGAGTCAGATTGTTAATTAGTAATATAAAAGTTGGAAATCATTATATGATCATTTGGTATGTGATAAAACTCTATTTAAAACCAATGTAAGAACATTACTAAATTTAAGGAGTCAGATTGTTAATAATTTAATTTAATTTAATGTATAACGCCCTAGAACCGGCTCATTTGAGATAAGTGTTTCATGTTCAAAGTACTCTATCTAAAATCCAGGTTAATTGATTAGCATATTTAAATCGAGAAAGTGAGTAAATAAAATAAATTATAGGAATAAACATCACAGTATGTAGCTCTCATTTACCATTTGACAAGTAAGTATTAATTATCATGCCGGGGCGCTTAAATTATACGCACGAAGATTATTTAAATTTGTTTATAATCTATGGAGAATGTAACAAAGTTTTATCAAGAACATGTGAAATATTTGCTAATAGATATCCGAGAAACAAAAAACCGTCTCCGAACAGTATTGAACGAATAATGGAGAATTTCAAAAATTTTGGCACCGTTAAGGCAACAATTCATAAAATAATTAAATTAATATAACTTAGATACAAAAGGTTCTTACATAAAATACTAACAGTATAACTATTACAATTACTTCGTCATGGGTGGCCGCTCTAATAGAACCTGGAGATAACCTTTCGAAAGCATTCCTTACTCTTGCCTGACAATCTTCCATTGTTGTGACTGGATGTAAATAAACCATATCTTTTATTGTTCCCCATATAAAATAGTCTAGGACAGACAGATCAGGTGAACGAGGAGGCCACAGAAATGTCCATTGTTAGCAATCCACTTATCGTAAAAAAGTTTCTTGCAAGAAGTTGTTAACTAGGAAGCTGTTGTATGGTGGGGCGCCATCGTGTTAGTAAAATATTTGCCTATGTTCAGCTAGCGGTAAATTGTTCAAATATTCATTATCCAAATCTTGTAATATATTTAAATATCCTTCTCCTAAAAAAAATTGATACGTAATTTGAAAAAGAGAAATTATGTAAGTATTAATTCATTACCATTTAAGTTTTCTTCATAAAAATGTAGTTTTACGACTCCATCATTTCTCACAGCACAGTACACGTTAAATCGCCAGGTTTCTTGATAATTTCGCAATCTCACGGCATCGGCATGGGGATTTGATTCACACCAAAAGTGGGAATTATTTTGGTTGAAAAGGCCATTTTTTCGTAAATTGTGCTTTGTTAGTCCAAATTATGTTGTCCAAAAATCGAAAGTAGTCTTGTAACATTGTTAAAATAAATTCGCAAAAGTGAACTCTTCTGGCCAAATCGGTGTCCTTAAGATGTTGAACCGTAGAAATGGCATGGTATTTGTGTTTCAAAAAGAATTCTGTGAATAGAGGTCCTGGAGATTCCGGTTTGTGAGGCCACTTGTCTTAAAGATGTCATAGGATATGCCGCAAAATATCCCAAAATAGCAATTTCGATATTTTCATCAATGACAATTGGTTTTATTTTATGAATTGTTGCCTTCACGGTGCCAAAATTTTTTGAAATTCTCCATTATTTCGTTTAATACTGTTCGGAGACGGTTTTTTGTTTCTCTGGATATCTATTAGCAAATATTTCACATGTTCTTGATAAAACTTTGTTACATTCTCCATAGATTATAAACAAATTTAAATAATCCTCGTGCGTATAATTTAAGCGCCCCGGCATGATAATTAATACTTGTCAAATGGTAAATGAGAGCTACATACATTTCTTTAGCACCCAACGCCGTCATAGCCAACTAAGAGTAATTGAACTTAAAATACATAGCAAAATCCCCATATGAAAATATTGATTTGGCAATATTTCGAAAACTAAAAATTTTCGGAATAGACATCGATACACAAACTTACCCTTATTTTTAATGGTAAATAGGATAAGATTATAAAAATTGGGGGTGCCATTTGAAAAAATTGATTTTTTGACAGTTTTCTCAATTTCATTTTCATTCTTATTTTTTGAACACTCTGTATTAATATTTATCAAAATATTATAAAAACTCTATTAAGGTAGGTCTTTTCCAACAAAGAATCTAGCCCAAATTAAATAATAAAGGCTTCCTTATAGGAAAAATTGATAATTCTTTTAATACCTGCAAACGACATTTTTGACATAAGAATTGAAATATGTCAAAAACGGAGAGACTTAGGTATAGGACATGATACACAAAATCGGCCTAGAATTTTACGTACAATCCAAAAAATGTAATAATATATAGGGTATCCCATTTAAAATAAGCAAGTTGACATCTACTTCCGATATAACCGGAAGTGCCACCATCTTGAAAATATTTTAGCCGAGTTGCCCCCGTCAACTTTAGTTTACTACCAAATTTTCAAAAATTTCCAATGTCTACTTTTCGAGATATCGATCGCCGCAGTTCGTCGTGGGACACCCTGTATATATGGCCGAAATTGCTTACGACCTAATAGTTATAATCTTATTTTTAGAACTGCGATGGTTTCATGACGTCGCAAGGGCGACTCGCGTATATTTTTCAATGGAAAAAAAGTTTAAAAAAAGCAGATAAGCACACTTGACATTTAATAGTCATGTTACTTGATTATAATACATCCAAGAAATATGAAATTTGGTGCAAATTTGTTAAATAATTTTGGATTCCGAAAGTGTAAAATTTTATTGTGTATGTTGAGGTTATGCGCTATCAGAAGTTTCTAAGGTCTTTTGAAACCGAAGAGGCTCTGAGGCTCCTATAAAGAAGAAAATTAAGTGAGGATGGGTTAACGCAATGACGCGAAATTCTTAAATTTTGACCCCACGTAGACATTTATCTAAAAACTGGCTTTCCGGGATTCCCAAAAAGAAAGGATCGTCGGCTATAATTTTAACTACTTACATTTATCTAAAAACTGATTTAATGGACATAGGGGGTTTGAAAAGAAGTGAGGATGAACTCATCTTTCTAACTTTGAAGAGATGTTCATTTTCGTATCTACTTTTAGTCATAGATTAACAAAAATTTGGTCAATTTTTATTAATGATTCATGAATCGTACCAAGGTCGTATTGAACTTCTGTTACGACTACCACTTCTTGGAGCACCATATTTCTGTTCATGGGTCGTGTCGAAGTCATTTTTAATGTTAATATAACCTGTTACTGTTATCAATTTTTGGACTCCATATTTTCTTTTAGGGGTCGTATGGAGATCGTATTCAAAATAAATGTAACCTCTTTTACAACTCTCTACAATTTTAGGTACTATTTTGTCTCAAAGTTCTATTGAGGTCTTAACACGTTTTCAATGACCTTTGTACAACTATCTTTCTACAAGGTAATAATAAAGTCATATTATTTTTTTAACGACTCTTACACAACTGTATTCCTGAAGCCATGTTAAGGATTGTACTGTAGATGACAACGACCTCTTTACGACCTCATAACGACCGCCTCAAGACCATCCAATTTTATCGTCCAATGGATCATCTTTGCGTACCATATGACCTTCATACGACAAGGAGTTTCGATAGTCGTGAGTATAACCTTATAACGACCTTTAGATGACCTACAGTCATTAAAATTATTTTTACGACCATTTTACGACCATTACACGATTAATTGGGCATGTAGGCAAAAAATTATAACTCAAAATGTTATCTGGGATCGTCAGGGTCGACAATCTCCAGAGGTTTAGTTTAGAATATTAAAACAACAAAATTGTTAGGCTGATTTTTTACGAAGGTGGTTTGAAAGGAAGTGTACAAACTATTGGTTGAAAATGAAAATGAGGACCTCATTGACAATCTTCCCCTAAATATTGCTTTTCAAATCGTCTGACAGCAACACGGGATATCGTGCTATTCCACTAAGGAAGTCACTGAATTTTTTAACCACAAGTGTAGAACGGTGGATTGGCAGAAATGGCATAATTACATGACCTCCATGAAACCCAGATTTGACCTCTCGACTTTTTTTTTTTTTTTGGGAAACCTTAAAAATGAGGTCCCTATGTAAAAGCAGATTTAATAATTTGGGAGAATTAAAACAGAAAATTGGAATAAAACGACGACGCATTGTTCTAAAATTAGAGAAAATTTCGTAAAACGATTGAATTTAATTTAGCAAACAATGATTGAATTTCTGAAAATATGCTATAATTTTTTTTTGTTTTGAGTATTTCTTATATATAAAATGTTACAGTTGGCTAGATCATTGTTGTGTAGCAAAACATGGCTAGCCACTGACTATCTCTCCTGAGTTCGAGTCACAGCTGTGGCATCTGGCCTACGTTGCAGGAAATGGTTGTTGTGTGTGTGTGTGCTGTCCTGGTTGACTGGTGGAACAACAATGTGCTAAGCTCTGCCAAGATGTTAATATTATAAACACGTGGTGAAAAACAGTATCGGCTAATTTTTTTTACTTTCTCTTTATAATTAAAGCAAGAAAAACCATTTTGAAAAATACACTTTTCACGTGCATACTCAATACATTGGTATGGTTTTTATGTAAAAAACGATTCTATATTATGGCAAATCATAATTTGGAGTAAAATGAGATGTTACTTATTGGACTTCTGGCAAATAGATTACAGTCCATTAAAACCACTCCTAACTGCGCATCCAGTGACGGATTAAAGTATTTGCCGCTTTACGCAAACCTAAAATTTCCGCCTCTAATAATAATAGGAAAGTAGCTAATTTCACATTAAACAAAAAAGTGTAAGTTGTGATTTACTTAATACCTAAATAATAATTTCTAAATATGATAAAAGCGGCATAGTAAATTATGTCTATTCATTATTATGTTACAAGTTACAAAGTTATATAAGTGCAAGTTGTGCAGTCGAGCGAATTTTTATTATTCTGATTTTGCCTGCCGCCCCTAAAAATCTGCCGCCTTACGCCGTGCGTAATTAGCGTATAGGGTAATCCAGCACTGTGCGCATCCCTGGCTAAATTATAGTATTTCTCCTGTCTCCTTTACGTGAAAAGGTTAAGAAACATTTCTTGTACAGTATAAAACCTTCGTGTAATATGTGTTCTAGCAAACACACCACAAAAAAAATTATTTGCTGTGCATTGTTGAGAAAGTAAAGACCGTTTATGTGTTTTATTTTGTATTTACTTCAATCTGTGTTTTATACCAGTTTTTATTTGTTTAATTTATTACTGATTATGAACAAGAAAAATACCATTTAACTAGTCCTGAGGATGCTAATAAATATAGTAATACATCGACTAAATTAAAAAAGTAATTTTTCTGTTTTGATTGACCTATTCCCACTAAGTTGTAACATCATTAACGACAACGGTAAACAATAAAATATGCTTTTGCTTTTTTATCTTCATACATAACTATTAAAATTGAAAAATATGTTGCTCATTGCTTTGAATATTAGGTATTTCCATTAAGTTATTTCTTAAGCTATTCACTTCATTTTCAGACATTTTGAAATTTATATCTACGATTTGCACAAATAAAAGAAGAGTGCACCTGTGCTCCTTTCACCACATTTTGAAAGGAATATCAAACTGTGGATTATGCTTCTGCGATGTACCATAAAGATTGCATCTCCCTAATAAAGGGGGGTACGGCAAAAGTCCCCGTAAGTTTGGAATACCAGAGTTTAAGTTTACAAAAACACCGATGAACTTTTATCTCTTGTCATCGTTGTTTGGCCTTGGACCAAAAATAGGCTGGCGTTAATATTATATCATAGCCGCACGGGCTCATTTCGAGGCCCTGGGCTATTGTGATTTCAGGTCCCCTCATAAGGACATTGTACAACAAAAGGCGCGGCATAAAGCGGGTGCGAGAACCTATCGGTTGAATTTTTTTTATGCTAAGAAGTCTTCAAAACGCAATTTTAGAAGAATTTTGAAAATAGTTTAGTCAAATAGTGAAACTTCGATTAAAATTATACCCATTTATAAAAATCGTAATGTTATAAATAATTTAAGTAGAAATACATTCTTGAAAAAATGCAATAAAAAAACAAAAATCCATCATAAATATATTTATTGTAGCCACATAATAAATATGTATATAATGAAATATTTACACGAAAACGAGAAATAAATCATAAACGTATAAAATCAAATTTAGATTCTTTGGAAAAGTCTCCTGAATATTTTCTTATAAATGATTTAAAAATATATAAAATTGGATATAATAAATACTTTAAAAGATATAAATCATCACGTGTAGTAATGATTATAAAAAAAAAATACATAAAAAATATCTTACACGAACGTAAAAAGTAAATTTAATTTTTTACCTTCAAACTTATAAATAATAAAGAAAAAATGGTAAAAGCAATAACTGATAAATAATTCAACAGTGGGTCGGTGTAGATGCAAATTGAATTGTCCTGCCACCCCCCGCCTCATATGAACAATGAAGAATAAATAATGTTTAAAATGTTTTGCACATTTCTGGTTATAAACCCGAAAAAATGGCGATAAAGATAAAAGTAACGTAGGTTGGTTGATCCCATATAGTATTATTCATGTTAAATCAAAAGAAAAATTCTCTAAAATTCCTTTATATTGTCCGGTTTCTGAACAAGTAATTACTTCTGTCTGATGATGTGGAAGTAATTCTTATCTAAAGAATTCTATGTAAAAAGAATAAAGTGTTGCATTTTGTAATAGTTTTTTCTTTATATTGTCCTCAAAAAATCGCATATCTTATCTAAAGAACCTAAAAACACATACATGTACCTATATTAAACTATCTATTTGAAATTTTATAATCTAAGCTTTCAGCGTTAACCGAAACAGTCCAGTTCATTTGATTGGAAATGCTGACGGTTTATATAAACCGTTATAGTTTTCCATCAAATCAAGTGGGCTGTTTGTATAATGGCAGAAGCCGGAAGCCTAGATTATGAAATTTCAAATAGAGAACTTAAACAGATCACGGCGTGGCAGATAGACAGATATCATTGCAAAATAATTTTTTACTGAATGGCTCCACACGAGAGATTTATTTATTGCAACACAGGGGTGCCGTGAACTCGGAAATGTTGGAGGGGGTACCTGTTTACCCGGACCTTAAAGACCTGAGAATAATACAAAACACTAATATGCAATGAATTCCATAAGTTTATTGCTTGTGATAAGAAAGATATTAGGTAAAGCGACGTAAGTTAAATATGGTGGAAGTCGAAAATTTGCATCATTACTATACTTTCTTTACTTAGTAAAAGAAAGTAAAAGTTTTAGAATTTTAATTTAATTCGGACCTAATGCATTAAACAATTATTTAATCATGAGAATACATGGTTTCAGATAAATATTATTTTATTTAAATTTTTTTTTCTACTTCTCTACATTTTAAATGATTTGTCTTGTTGAAGATTTTCGAGCTCCGTTACTCTGTGCACCAGCTCCTATAACCCATAGTGTTAATCCGGTTATGAATATCTGATTGAAAAAAAGAAAACAATAACCAAGAAATAAGATAAAATGATTAATAAGTTTTTTAGAATTAGTATATCGTAAAATTTACAAAACATACTTAAATCCAGCTATTAATATATAAGTATTAATAGTTTAGAATATTAATAAATATTTTTTTTTGTTTCTCAGTAAAGGTTAAGGTTAAGTTTTATAAATAATATATATCTAATATTCTCTAATTTTTTCCACGTGTAGCTAATGCTAAATTACAGGAGATGACAAAAATAAATATTATTTCCTTTTACCAATTTTATCACCTGGGTAAAAAAAAATCTTTCAGGAATAAGATATTTATACTGGTTTGAATAAAAAACACCAAGTTTATTTTTACTGTAGCGAAAAATCGATTAAAATTTGAAAAAAAAAATTACGTTTTCTGGTTTTTTTTGCAATTTTGTATTTTAGAATACTGATTATTTCAATTCCTTTTTATTGAAAATTTACAAATTTGGATCAGTTTAATGTCATAATTCGAATTATAAATATCTCTAGAAATGCATAGAATTCGTAGAAGGGCCAATTTTTATCAGTTAAGTGATTGTACGAGGCCGAATAATTGGTAAGAGAAAAGCCGGGCTTTCTTTAAGGGATGTTGCCAATCGCGTGGGTCGTATTGTAGTAACAATTACGATGTTGATCAGAGTGGTTTGAGAAAAGTCGATATGAGCAACAACACAGAACCGGATGTCATAGAACAACCACGCATCATTGGAAAGAATGCCACCTACGAACTTTGGACCTATGAGATAGATTTACCACGAGGCGAGTTATGGGAAATCAGTGGATAGAAGTTTTAAGTCGGAGGATGTCAATGGCATCAGTATATCGCCAAATTAGAAGTTTTAGACTTTATTTCAATTTACCGTTTTTGTGTCTACCTCTTTCTCCATGTATCGCACACTCAAGTTGGCATGGTGTAATGAGAAACTGAATTGAAGTCAGGAATGGCAACAAACAGTGTTTGTGAGCCTATGATGGACGTAGGAAGGTAAGACGCCAACGAATACCAACATTTAGGAATTCACTGTTGAACGTCAGACAGTCCAAAGTGTGATGGTTTGGCGTAAGATATGATCAGTAGATCAAGTCTTTATTCGGGATAATTTGAATACTGCCGATTACATAAATAAAATACGAGCTGGAATCCGTTCCATTGCCTTATCTACAAAGGCTGAATAATACAATTTTCCAGCAAGATAATGCCCGTCTTCATACAAGAAGGGTTACAACAAACTTCTTATATGAAGTTAATGTGGTGGTGCCTCCATGGCCAGAACGGTCACCCGATCTGTCTCTGACCGATCATGTGTGGAATATGATTGGTGGTATCCTATCCCTCGTATAATTTAAACCATCTTCGGCTTCGTATCTAATTGGGATGAGATATCTCAAGCTGACATTAAACATCTCATTGACACCATTCTTAACAGAGTGAATGAGTGCAATAGAAATCGCAGTGACCCTATTCATTATTAAATAACTTAATGTCCTACTAGTCTGTTATTTTGCAATAATAATCCCGTTTTGAGATACATTAAATGAGAAATAACGCCCTAGGGCATTACAAATTTATAACGCATTAACATTTTTCACTACAACACAACACGAAACAACTAAATGGTGATGGTGTTATAGACAAACAAAACGTGTTGCATAGTTACGGCGCGGCGTTTAAAAACAATTTTGATTATCAATTAAATGAAATCGTCCTGAACATAATAGATGTTAAATTAATCAATCATAAATGTCGCAGAATTTTCGAATTAAATAACAGACTAGTAGGACACTAAAGGTTGAAGGCACCATTGCATGTTATAGGATAATGACGCCCTCGGTCGACGTACACTGCCGATTTCGTTCGTTATTGTCCTTGATACCTTACTATTTTTATTCCGCGTCTCACAATGTTGAATTTTCAATCACTTGAATGTCATATGGACACTGGGGGACAATTCTGGTGAAAATTTTAATAAACCTGCATTTTTTATTCAAAAAAGTATATGTATATGCAAATTTTTGTTTTATGTATACGCAAATAAATATATTCTCTATACAGGGTGTCCCATAATTAAATACCTTCCTTCAAAAAAGTGATAGAACTAGAAAAAATAAGTTGAGTTTTGTATATAAACATTTGCTTTAAATCAGTTCATAGGACTACACTTAGGTTTATTTTTAAATTGATTTATTAATTTTTTATTTTCTTTTTATTTTTTTGAATTTTTTTTTTTTTTTAACATTTAAAGCAGAAAAAGGCTCCAGGATGGGAGCCATCGTTTTGGAGTTATTTGTATTTTCATATTGCAATACAGGATAGATATGGATGGTAACTACATACCTCTACAAATTCCACAATATTTTCAAGTATCGTTTCAGACAGCAATTTAAAATATCGCTTTACCCAATGAAGCATGTAATTTAACAAATGTTGATAAATAATCAATTTATTTTTTTTATTCTTGTCATATTCTTAAGACTTTAGACACAAATTTAAAATAATATTAATTAGAAAATTGTTGTAAATAAAACAAAATTTTTTGCCCTTAAATTACATGATTCATGTATAAAGCGATATTTTATTTTACTCTACAAAACAATAGTTGAAAATATTGTGGAATTACTTTTGTAGATGTATGTATTTACCTTCTATTATTGCATACTATATTTCAATAGTAAAATACAAGCAATTCCAAAACCATGGCTCCTATTCACACACCCCGCTGTAACTACCATAACAAACCATGGTATTTAGATAAAAAATTGACAAAATATGTAATTATGAAATTAATAAATGGTCCAAATTTAATTTTTGCAACTTAAGACGTTTCGAATTTATTGGCAAATAACTATGTTGTAATTGCCCCTTTAAGGGGTTGTAGTTCCCCTATGAGCTGATTTAAGGCGAATGTTTGCTCAATTTATATTTTTTAGTTCTATCACCACCTTAAAGGAAGGTACTTAATTATAGGACACCCTGTATAAGAAAAATATTTGACATCTTCTATACACCAATAAAATTAGGATTCGGTTGTAACTTATGAAGAGGTTTCACTATATGATTGTTTTACTTAAAATAAAGAAATATATGTTAGGTAACATAAAAATGTAATGGTGAAGTTGAAAACAATTTTATGAAAATCATATTCTTCTCAAGAAAATGTTTGCGTGGCGCTTGAGCTATTGGACGATGAATGATTTTTTAACACAGATGGCAGCTATGTTGGCAGTAGTGCCCCCCACCACAGAAATTAGACAATACCCAAATCCAAGAAGCAGAGCCTGCGCGGGCGGGAGTTATACTTAAAAAAAAATGCAAATACAACCATTCCATACCGACATTGTCAGCTGCCGGAGTTGGGATTCGAACCCAGGTCAGATAGTCGTGTTTGCTACTAATGAGTTTTAGCCAGCTGCGCTACCATATTTTTTTTTTTGGTTTATTGGATATTTACAATATACAAGATAATGTCCACAAAGATGAGAGTAGAGTGCACGTGCCCTATTTGATTCTTCAATTTTCCCCTAAGTGGTTTAATTATATAACCGCAGTAACCAAATTAGAGTGTCCCTAACTTTAGCTTTTAAAGATTTTAAAAAAGTTACGTTTATGAAAAGCAGCATATTGTTATTTATAAGGAAAATAAGTTATAGCAAGTTTACTTTGTTATAAATATCTAGAATAAGCAACTATGATTAAAAATCACCACGTCTATTAAAAAAACATGTCAAATGTATAACATGAGCCTGTATAAGAGTGACAAGCAAGGAGCCACTGTTTACCCAACATTTTGTTTATAGGAAGACGTTATACTCCTCTTCGCATGCACGTTGTTTTTCCAACACTACATATTTTAGAAAAAAAAATATATAAGAATATCCAGTTTTATACTTCTCTTGTTCGATATAATTTCTGATAATTATTTTGACCCTTATTGACGTAAAACATTTCTCAGCATCTCAACTTATTCTGGACTAATGACTAATATCGCTGAAAACCTATCAGATCTACATTAAGTTAGAGATTGACGAATTTAGAATTTAGCAAAAAGAAACGCAATATCGTGAGTTGTCTCTTCTTGAGATATTGCGCCCACAAAATTTTAATCACGTATACACACATAGCCAATTTCAATAGTCGTAAATACTTATGGGGGTGCCCTAAAGCGTGAAGATATCTCGCAAACTGTTCATTTTTCAAACTGAATACATCAACTCTTCTATATAGGCTTTTCGAGCTTATACATATTTTTGGTGAATTTCAAAATAATTCTAAACGCCATAAATAAATGGTTCGTTATAATGGAAAATCACCCATAATATATTATTGCAAATAATTCATTTGCAGGGGTGTACTTACATATTCACGACGTGAGAAAAATCAAATTCCAGATTATCATGAAAATTGACGTTTTGAGATGCGAAAATAGAAAATTCATCTAATTTAGCATGCCGTCTGTGTATCTGTATGTCTGTGAGTCTGTGTGTGTCGTGTGTCTGTAAGTCTGTGAATCTCTGTGTGTTTGTGTGACGTTGGTTATCGTTGTGCTATAATTTTCTCCAACACGTCTCTACGTAGAAATATAAAATTTATATATAATATTTGGGGAGTCCAAAGAAGATTCCCCTATTGAATATCAGTGAAAATGGTTCTCCAAGAAGGTCACGTCTCAAAGAGCCCAAAAAATGCGCCAATTCAATAAAATTTCCAATTTGTTTAACTCATTTTATCTCGTTTGTTTCTTTGTCTCGCTTTTCTCATTTATCTCGTCTGTCTCGTTTATATCGTTTATTTCATTTATCTTATTTTCCTATTTATCCCATTTATCTCATTTATCCTATTTATCTCGATTGTCTTTTGTATCTCGTTTAATGTTTTCTCTTGTTTATCTTGTTGGTCTTATTTATTTCCTTTATCTCATTTGTCTTATTTGTTTCATTTGTCCCATTTGTTTCATTTGCCTCATTTGTCACACTCGTCTCACTTACCTCATTTGCATCATTTATCTTATTGGTCCTATTAGCCTCATTTATCTCATTTTTTCCATTTATATCATTTCATTTACCTCATTTATCTCATTTGTCTCATTTTCACACCCGTCTCACTTACCACACTTATCTCACTGGCCTCATTAGTCTCATTTCTCATAATCTTCTCACTTACCTCACTTGGCTCACTTATCTGATTTATCTCATTGGTCTCATTAACCTCTTTATGTCATTTTTTCTATAGAAGAAAAAAACACTAACATTTCTAATCTTTAGGTATAACAAAAACGATACTCCCAGTGCACTATAGCTTTGTTTTTTTCTCAAGTAAGTGTAGGTGCAACATTATTGTACACAAACAAATAGGAGGAAGGGATTAACATAGAAACCACAGAATTGCATAAAATAACCTCGAAAGGCATTCTCTAACAACGTTGAATTTTTATCCAGAGCAAAATAATTTCAAATACTCGGACACGGTGATAGTGTTATTTAAAATAACGTTTTACAGATGATATTAATTAAATTATTCATTATTCTTCAAAATACATAAATAGATTATATTTATAATAAATGCTCAAAATGGACTACATTCACAGTCTGGCCATGCCAGTCGATCTTGAAAACTTCTTAATTTTATCCAGGCCTATGTAGAGGCGTTAGATCAAGTGATCTAGCAGGCCATTCTATGCATATCAATATAGCAATCTGTCTATCGGAAAACTATCTGATTTAAATATATATGCCCTCCACTTGTTTAAACCACACTCCATTTTGATTCAAATTAATCACGTTGGTTGTAGGCAGATATCAAGCTGTTAAATTTCCGTCTATAATACCTTTCTAAACATTTATCTTCTGTGGATGCTGTGTGTGTACTTGTTCCATCCAGTGCAGTGTGGATTATTTCTCGCCTAATATCAGCGATTATGCCGCTTTACTATTCCGTTATGGTAAAAAGTTGGTACATCGGAGAATAGAATTTGACGACTAAGTTGTCCATCAATATTACAACGTTCCATCCTTAGATCGAAAAGCTGTAATCTTCTGTCAAAATCATTCTTGTTTATTTCTTGGACTCAATGCACCTTATATGGACGGAATTTTTCTTTCTTCAGAAGATTTCTGATATATCCGGGGTTGATATTTGTGGCGTTTCTTCCTCTAATATTAGTTAATATTGTGGAGCCTTAGCTCTGCCTTTCGTTTATTTTGGCCATTCTTAGCACCACATGTTTCTCTAAACTTCTTCATTACTCTACTTTAGAACACTGTATACCTATAAGAACTCTGTTGGGATAAAGTTCATTAAATAAAGTGCAAACCTCTTTTGTGTCCTTTTTCTATCGCTAAATTCTACCACAATTAAAAGTTCGATTCTTTCTTTCATTTAATTACACAGCAATGCGAACAGCAGAAGTATACTAGCCAGTTTAAATCCAAACTAATGAATTTCGTATTATCATTTAGTTAATTTTTTCTGTAATTTTTTATTTCTTTCACAGTCTTTTTTTTATAAAAAAAACAGCTCACAAAATATAAATCGACTTCTATTTTTCTTTATATCGATTGTAAACACTGTTAGTTCAATGCCGCCCGGTGGCATCTTTGTCGGTGATTTTATGGCGTTTTTGTATTTAATATCTTATGTTTGGGCAATGAACTATAACCATCCAATTCAATTATTTATGATTTTTTATAATACATGGTATTAGAAAATTATTTTGTTTCATTTTAATGAGGTTAATTAAAGACATTTTCACATCTTCTTGCATACCAAAAAGTAAAATACATAAATATATATTTGTAGAGAACTTTTAGAAAAATGATACATGCAATCTGTAAAATGTAGGAAGAAATTTCGCATTTTCTAATTATACTAAAAGAGAATGAAGTAAATTGTAAATAATGAAAAATATAAGTTTGTCGAGTAATTTAAAATAATAACATTATTCATATTTTAAAAGATGTACAATTTTAGGAAATATCTCTAGGATATTATATCTACAAAGAATTTTTTTGAACGGTAATGTGAGGATATAATATCAATCTATAAGTATTTATGCAAAGAGGTAAGAGTTTCCTACATTTTCATGTGTAATTTTTTCCCATTAAACATTAGTAATATTAAACAAAATTGACGCGTAAGAACAATATCATTTTAAAAAATGTGTAAAAACTTACCCTCTTTCAGAGATATTTTTTTCTTAGAAGACACTTACTATTTACTATGCCATTTTAATCCTAATTAAAAATTGACGTGATCTCTGTTAATATTCTACACACTTTTGACCTTTGACATACTGTATATAAACCAGAACAGTACATGGTTTAATAATGAAAACAAATAATTAATTAAGTTGTTCTTGTTTTAGATAAGTCATTGCTAAAGATAATAAACTTATTTTTGTTATAATAAAAGGTAATTGCATAAAAAATGGAATAAGGTCAGCGCTTTTCATATTGCCGCATGTTTTTTTATGTTGATAAAAACGATTGATGTGGTATACAAAGTGTACTAAATTCAAGAACTCTCACTTACCTTGGAATAAAAACTTATCTGGCTTGTCTGCCATAAAATAAAATTAGTCAGGGTGTTGGTGGTGCAGATAAAACGAAACAGATTATATGCCAATTCTGCTTTGAAAAAATATCATAAAAATGTAAAGCACTCACCCTATAAGAAATATGTATTTAAATCCAGTTAACTGGGCATTCCCAGCTAATTGGATAAGAAATTTACTTCTTCATATTTTATGTCGTGGCCCATTTAGACGCAGCACTACTGGCATCAATATCGACGGCTGTACATGTACATATTAGTTATGATCGCGGATTTTCTTTGACGTGTATCTAAAATTTTCTTTTCTTTTTCGCTTTCTTGCGCCTTTTACTAGTTATATATTCTTGATGTGAGACAGTTATTCAGTCAAATATTAATTGTAAATCAACAAGAAATAAAAATCTAATACCATAGAACATTGTTACAATAAGTTCTTAATATGCGACTAATCACTAATCCAAGCACATTGTCACTCTATTACCTTTTCAGTTTCCACTGAAAAGTTGACAGTAGACTCGAGATACAATGGATTACGCAACCACAGTGTCTCTATTGGTGGCATGCTTAAGTGTGGCCGAACAACCATGCGTGTTGACACAAACATTTTATGGAGTTGACAGTTTGATCCGTTATAGAAGAGATTCGAACATTTGTAAGTGGTAAGTGTTCGTAACTTCAAATTAGAAGACGGCGCATGTTTTCGTTTTCTGTCTGTATTTTAATTTTTTTATCACAAATGAAAACAACATTTAGGTCCATAAACCAACTGAAAACTTGTAATTGTAATCTTTTAAATAAAGAAAGTTTTTAAAGAAGCTCTGTAAAGTAAGCAAGTATAACTCATGTTAATTTAATTTACTTATTACTTATTACTTATTTACTTATACGCAACCATAGTGACTCTATTGGTGGCTGCTTAAGTGTGGCCGAACAACCATGGCGTGTTGACACAAACATTTTATGGAGTTGGCAGTTTGATCCGTTATAGAAGAGATTTGAACATTTCTGTCCTGGTAAGTGTTCGTAACTTCAAGAAGACGGTGCATGTGTTCGTTTTCTGTCTGTATTTTAATTTTTTTATCACAAATGAAAACAACATTTAGGTCCATAAACCAACTAAAAACTTGTAATTGTAATCTTTTAAATAAAGAAAGTTTTTAAAAAAGCTCTGTAAAGTAAGCATGTATAACTCATGTTAATTTAATTTACTTATTACAAAAATTTAATGTAATTATTATTACACCAACAAAATACGTGAATTCATTTTGATACATAAATTCTATTATTTTGTTTTTATCATTCATAGACAACGTGAAAATGTAATGTACTTGACATAAATAACAACATAACAATAACTGGTTGAAAACATTGAAACTAAATTTTTGCAAAAATAGCAAATTCCTTTTTATGAAGAATCTTTACCGTAGGTATATTTCTTGTAGTAGCGACATAAGATACTAATTTAAAATTTCAATTACAATACTAAAACAATTTTAATACACCTTAGTAAATCCTTCTATATGATTATGGCCAGTTTTCAGGTTCGTTAGAAAATTATTTTATAATTAAATATACAATTTACTGAATTAAATTTAATAAAGATATTATAAAACAGCCTGGTTTATCTGATTTATGAAGTTTTGTTTCCACGAGGGACCGTAAGCCAAGAGCTTTGCGCCCCCTTGGCCGTAGTTTACTAAAATTAAAAAAAAAATGAAATTTTAAGAATTTCAGGTTTTGTTGGATTTTTATGATTTTCGTTTATTTTATTTTGAACAAAAATCATTCTCCTCGCTACTCCGTAATCTAAATTTCCCTCAGTGACAAGTATCACACCTTTTCTGAAATATTTTATTTTGCAATAGCAAGAGACGGTGCAAATTAGTTTGGAAACGGTTGAAAATTAAAAACTCGGGCAGAATCATAATTTTATTATGATACAAATACTAAATACTAAAAATCTCCAATTGACAGTCTTTCTCTAACTTCAACCGTGTATGAAAAATATTTTGATGAAAAAGTTACCAGAACCACCTTTTGCACTATAACCAAGACTATATAGTAATATTATATATGTCTGTTATAAAAAAAGGAAACCCTGTATTTTTTATATTTTAATCCAATTACCTCCAGATAGGAATAAAAAAAAGGAAAATCTTTCTACTCTTTTCCACGAATCTCGAATGTGAAACACGTTTACAATTTTAACCCCCACCAGTATTTACACCGAAAGTTTAAGGATAGGAGATTATTATTTTCGGCATTATTTTCAGTAAAAGAGTGTAAAATATTAGTTTCTTGGGTTGACCTTTCAATAACACAAATTGATTATTTAACTACCTAATTGCGCGCGATAATAAAAATCTAATTGTTATCTAAAATATTGTATCTTATTGTATTGTATCTGTTTACCAAGAGTATGGTTTTCTGTATTTCCCTAAGGAAAAAAGTTTTGACCCCTTATAAAACTGGTATGATATAATATTGTAAAACTTGTATGAGAAATAGCAAATATGAAAAAAATGTTTTTACTATTCTGAAGTGCAGCAGCGGCTAGTCAATAGGTGCTGCAATACCGCATTACACTTAAACGGATAAAAGAACAATGGACATTTAGTTATAACAACTTTTTATTTTTTGTGAATCATAAAACATAAAAATTTTAATTTATAAAAAAATTTTATCATAATAACCTCCGAGGCGGTTTCTTGGGAGGCAGCCGCCGCTGCTGAAGTTGAGGTGTACTAGTAATGACCACAAAATATGGTAAACGAAGAGGTTCTTTTTAAACGAGAATCCTTGTGGAATAAGAAAATCACACAATAATTGATCTAAGAGACAACTTGAGAAGCAGAGGACTTAGAGGTCAATTACTTCTTGAGTTTTTTTCACTCCGAGTCTTGTTGCTTTTTATTTCCGCAGATCGTTTTTGTCGTTTGTAGTGAAATCACGACCGGGATATACAACATGGCATTTAACTGTTTTCAGTTTCTGTACGAAGAACATGGTGGTTGCAGAAAGGTGAGGTTATATCGAGACAAAGTAATCTTCAATTTGAGGTATAAATACATACAGTCGATATTTAGGAATTATGTTCGGGGAGATATATCTTAGACTATACCTATAATAACTTGTAATAGGTTGGAGTCCCATATATCTAGGACATTGAGGAGATGGATTTTTAGGTAAGAAGGCCACACCACATATAATAATTAATTAGATTGTTCATAAAATAGAATGTAACAAAATATCTCCCTTTACCTGCTTTGTCACCTAACTTCTAAATCTACTTTGAACATAGGTTGGCATATTTCGAAAAATCTATCTCAAGAGGATATCAATTATTTCATTCGGACCATATGCTTCTCGGAGTTTGAGTGCATCGTACATCATGGTGGTCCTCATATTATTATATAACTTTTGTTTAAGTTTTTATAAAGCCTTTTTAATTTATTTTAAAATTTCGCATTAAATTATACAAAGATAGCACTATCCTTTTCTATGCTGAAGAGAGCACATAAAAAAAGACTCACTTGGTAGCCGTACTTATCATTAGTATTATGACTATATCGCTAATTAACGAAATAATTAGTTGCATCTTTATTTCATATTTGTTTGGTGTGTGTGTGTATATTCAAGAAATGCAGTCATACATAACATTTCTTGCCAGACTGTCAATTACTTAAAAAATCACAGATTGCAGATTGCCAGCATCCAAACTACAGGAAAAAATGGTAAGACTGATTTAGATCTTTGTGTATCGCACCTATTTTGCTAATAGTTGAATGTTGGATGAAAAAGTATTCAACATATTGAAAATTATAAATGTAGCAGTACAGATACATATATCCGCTTAATCTTAAAATTGTTCTTAGAGGGTTTATGATTTTTTAGGATATTTTCCGTCCACATAAATAGATACATCAATTAATTATTTTATACAATATTTGTTCTGCATTATTTTTAAACGTCTTTTTGTGTATTTAATTAATTTTATTTTTATACGAACAAAAATAAAACAGTATTTTACTGTCTCAAAATGGGGAGTAAAACGAACGTTTATTTCCTGAGGGATTTAAAGTCGCCATGGAAATCAATGCACAATACAAACAACGTAACATCAACATTTTTATTTTGTAAAACTTTTAATGGTAGAAAGAACAGAAAATCAAAAATCAAACATAAACCATAAAAAGTAACTTCTTTGCTAATTAATAATATTTAGTAATATTTAGTAATCTAAACGTCAAACAGAAATAAATCAAAAATAATGTCAAACAGACAATTAAATACAAGAATACCTAGATAAATTCGGAATAAAATACAAAAGCCTCCTGGCCAATTATTTATTGTTTGTTAGTTTTTACAATTTTTTTGTAATATAAATTGTACCCGTTCCTACAATAAATATTGTATGCACCTCAGGAGTAAAGTGTGTTTTAGTCCTAGTCTCTTACTGCGCTCGGGAAACACCATTCATGCCAGGACAAAACACTCACTTTACTTCTATGATGCATAAATAACTATATGTGATTTATTTTAGATCCAAATAGTTCCTCTAGGGAGGAATTAGGAGTTGGAAAGCCAAGAAATAATGAATGATAATTTTTTTTAGTATGGTACCAAATATGATTTTCACATATAATCTCTTATGTGGTGGTTTTGATTTTCGGAACTTTCTTTTGGACTGTCGTGTTCCTCGTCCTCGACTTCAACTTCGTCTTCCATTCGCGGTGATTTCCTATTAGCAAAAAGAAAGACCTATTCTAGAAGATAAATTTCTATAGGAAATCAATACCAGCACGAGATAGGTTCGGATAGAAAATCGCATTTGTGCCAGCTTGTTGTTATCGCAATGAAATGGAGACAGGTAAGTAAATAAAATATCTGATGTGGCCAGCACATAACTTTCTTATACCAGTATATATCATCCTGATGTAAAAAAAATATTCTAATTAATTCTTCAGTTATTTCAATTAAATTTTAATAGCGTACCTTGAAATGTTTCATTCAAATGTTTAAATAATTAATTATCAGCGTCATTCGATAAATACAGAAATGTTTGGATCCCGTGGATCTCCTTTCAGCTGGCCAATTTTGTTCATCATTGAACTTATCATTGTCTTTGGCCTTTAGAACATGTGTACCAAACTTGAAAGATTTACCTCAAAAACTATGGCTGCTATCGCGACACTACAGACATGCAAACCGTTTTTTCATTATAATTCGTCGAGATTCGACCAGAAATGCTATAAAAATTTTTCATTTTTTCCCCGAAATTGTACCTTTTTTCTTCTTTCATTCATTGTGTCTCTGCTGGTGGTACCACATACACCAAATTTAATGTCACCTAAAATGTTGTTGACAATCTTAACTGCCAAATTTGGGAAGTCTCCCATTAGTATTTCTTGAGTTATCACGGATACACACACACGCACGCACGCACGCACACACACACACGACAGACATCATTCGAAAAATAGTCAGAATGGATTCAGAAGGGTTCAAAACGTAATAATCAATCAAAATCTCGAGGTCGAAAAAAATTACGATTACTATACTTCCTTATATTAGGTATAAGAAAGTAAAAACTTATCTATAGAAATATATTAAGTGCATTAAAAATTAGGGAAAATTCAGCGCATTAAAACATGTTGAATAAAAACTGCTTAAGTTCATTTTGATGTGATTTGACAAAAAGTGTCCGAGACGCAGCCAAATTTTCAAAAATCTTGCTATTTCATTGGTTCTTATAATGTGAGAGTAGTAGTCAGTATAATTTCTAGACACCACGCAGCTTGAGAAATCACCACGTGTGGTTCCTGGAAATCACCACGACTTCAAGAATTTTTTGTATAATCAACGTTTGATTGGCAGAGAAGCTAAAAATGCTCAAATCTGGTTGGTCTAAATATATAAAATGCGATTTTTATTAAAATATCTAAACGTAGCACACTACCTATTAAATTGGCAAAATAAATAAATGACAACAGATGCCATTTCATTTGGTAGCAATGCTATCCGGCAGCGTCTAGTCAATAAGAACTGCAGGCATTCGAAGCGCGTACGAGTATCAAGCAAGTACACACGTTTACGAAGCAGTAGTGAAATCGGTGAAATAGTTGGTTTTAATTACATTTTAATTGTTTAAATAAACACTATAGTGAATAGTGAATATAAAGTGCACAAAACATAGTGATCATGTGCTCCAAATCTCCTGGCAAAGGAGATTCCATTAATTTGACAACAGATGCAATTCATAGTAAAATAGTAATGCATGGCACAGGTGAATTGGTAGACCTCACGCAGGCAGCGGACAATGTTATGGATGATTCAGTATATCTCAATACTAGTGATAACTCAAGCCTTACGGGGAACCGCTCTCTAGAGCAGGTGGCAAGCGATAGCAGTAATCAACAAAAAGCAGATAAGTTTTTTAACCTTAATAATATTCAGCTGTATGGGAATTCGTTTTATGTTTACATTGAAAGCAGGGATAAAAATATAGGACGCCTTCATCCAATGTTTATCGGTCATGTATTATTAAAAAAATTACAAATTAAAATATAGTCACAATAAATAGTATAGGTAAAAATAGAATTCGGGTGATTATGAAAAGTGCATTTGATGCTAACAATCTAATCAATAACAAGCAGCTAGAATCAGAAAATTTACGAGCGTTTATCCCTAATCACCTAGTCGAAAGAAAAGGTTTAATAAGGTCAGTAGACACGAGATTCGATGAAATATACATTAAAGAAAATATTGAAAGTAATAGTCCAGTTAATAGTATTAAAAGAGTCAATCGGAAAATTTCAGACGATGGCTCTGATAAATGGGTCCCTAGACAATTAGTAATAGTAACTTTTGAGGGAAGTATACTTCCACCATATGTCATAATAAATAGTGTACAATTTAGAGTCGAACCTTATATCAGTAGAGTTGTGCAGTGTTATAAATGCCTAAAGTATGGACATGTTTCTAATCAATGCAGAAGTACAAAAACCCTCTGTACTAGATGTGGTAAGGAAAAACTGGATGAACATAACTGTGATTCTAATGATTATTACTGTATTTTTTGTAAAAATGATTCCCACTATTCTACATCAAAAAACTGTCCTAGATATGAAAGCCAAAAAAAAATAAAGGAACAAATGTCCTTAAATAATATTCCCTATTTAGACGCCAAGAAAATGATTGATAATTCATTTTCTAATATTTTGACCAATAACAGATTTAATGTTTTAGAAAGAGAGATAGAATTTCCGGCACTTCCTAATACAAATGCTCAATTCAGGGTACCTAACGTGTCCTTGTCTCAACCAACACCCAGCGCACGTACCTATCAACATAATTCATTAGCTCAGACAAATAAAAAACGAAAAAATACAATCCCCATCACCACAGGTTACTTCCGAAAACATGTTCCCATTTAGATTTGGACCAAGTAAAGCCCTTCCTCCTAACAATATCAGACCTAATCACAATACATCTACCACAACAAATAATGTAACGAATTATCTCACATACTGTATACAGGCTATTTTTAATAATATAAAAGATATAGAAGACTTCAAAAACTTGGAAATGAATGAATTAAAGAAGGAATTTGATAGGATATTGGAGGGTGTCCTTACTGACAATACCTAATTTATGGCGAATACTAGTACTAACACGAAGATAAATATTATGCAATGGAACGCTCGTTCATTGGTATCAAATAAAATAAATTTCATAAAACATTTAAACGATCAAAACATTCACATAGCTTTAATAAGTGAGACCTGGTTGAAACCAAGTCAATGTGTTAACTTCGCAGGGTATAACATAGTCCGCAGGGACAGAGTAGATGGCAGAGCTGGAGTAGCTATATTAGTTAAAAAGCATCTACGCTTCAAAGAAATGATTTTTGACACTAATACTTACAATGATGACATATTAGTTTGTGGCATTTCGATTGAAACTGATCATTCGACTCTTTCTTGTGTATCTTTATATAGACCTCCCAATATTAATACTCATATTAACGATTGGGAAAATATTTTTAAGCAATGTTCACACCCCTTAATAATAGGTGGTGATTTTAACGCTCACAGTAGTCTCTGGGGCTCTTCAAAAAACGACCAAGTTGGAAGACAACTCATAAATTGCATTGAGGAAACCGATTTAGTAATTTTAAATAATGGCGATAGAACTAGGCTTTCTTCGCCCAATATAAACAAATCCGTAGTAGACTTAACTTTGGTTACGTCATCCTTAGCTACACAAACAAGTTGGAACGTATTTTCAGATAACTTAGGATCAGATCACTTTCCTATAAACATAGAGTACATAACTAAATTAAATTACGATGATGTCATATATCCTAAAAGTAAGTGGAATACGAATAAAGCTAACTGGGTAATGTATGAGACAATTCTTGAAAATAATTTCCAGAGTATACCAGTGGGGCTAAGCCCTAATGATAAATACAAACTTTTTATCGAGAATGTCAATAACGCAGCGGAAAAATCGATACCTACGTTCGAACCTTTCAAAATCAAAAAACCGCCCTCCCCCTCCATGGTGGGATGAAGAATGTGAAAGAATCCTGCAAAAAAAGGAAAGATGCTTTGAACACGTATAAACATATAAGCTCAATGGAAAATTATATTTTTTGCAATAAACTAATAGCCGTATCCAAAAAAATATTTAAATCTAAGGCTAGGAGAATTGGAAAAAAATTTTGTGGAAATTTAAATGGGTCCACCCCAACTAAATTATTGTGGACACAGGCTAAACGCTTAAATAGGAACCCAGTAAATAATTTTTCTATTCCCCGGTCTGATATTTGGGTGGAGAAATACCTCAACCAAGTAGCACCACCTAGTGTTGCAAATTATAAGGAGGCTACGATAGATACCAGCCTTGCAAATGGTCACTTCTTGTCCCAACCTTTTACAATTATAGAACTTGATCTTGTAATTAAAACTTCCTCCAATACAGCTCCAGGATATGATGAAATAAAATATCCAATGCTATCTCATTTACCAAACAGCACTAAACTTTACCTCTTAGAGATTTTCAATGATATTTGGCTAAACGGTGCTGAAATAGAGGACTTGCGAAAAGTGGTTATCGTTCCTATACTTAAGTCTGGTAAAGACCCTGAGTTAACTGATTCTTATCGTCCGTTATCTTTATTATCGTGTGTTCTTAAGACTCTGGAGCGAATGATAAAAAATAGATTAGAATGGTGGTTAAATCAGAACAACCTATCACCTTCTCTACAGTTTGGATATAAGAAAGGCTTGGGCACACTCGATGCAGTATCTTATTTAGTATCAGATATCCAAAATAATTTTTCTAAAAATACGTACCTAGGATCTATTTTCTTGGATCTGAAAGGAGCTTATGATTGCATAAATTTGGATATTCTTCTGACTGAATTAACAAATATGTCTGTTCCATATTACACGGCAAATAGTATAGTTAATTTATATAAAAATAGATCGATATATTTAAGAGGATACGACAATAATAAAATTGGTTGCAGAGTAAATTCCGTAGGACTACCTCAGGGATCGGTGCTTAGCCCGATTTTGTTCAATATCTATACGGCCAGCATTCACAGTTGTATTAAACCTTCGGGTAATATAATTCAATATGCTGATGATTTTTGTGTATATGTCACACATAAAAAATATGAGACTTGCGTAACTAATTTGAGTAATATTTCTAGTCTGCTGCAGAATTGGTGTTTTGAATATGGATTTGATATTTCAGTTGATAAAACATTAACAAATATATTTACACGACATAATACACCTAATATAACTGAATTAAAATTAGGCGACCATTCTTACCCCTATAAAAAAGAAATTACCTATCTGGGCATTACTCTTGACAAGAAACTGAGCTGGAGTGTGAACGTAGACAAAGTAGTATCCAAATGCGAGAAGGGAATTAATTTTCTAAAGATGATCTGTAAAACATGGTGGGGAGCTAACCCAAACACTCTACTGTTATTTTACAAAGCATATATTCGTTCTATAATTGATTATGGATCAACGTTATATGGATCAGCTAGCAATTCAGTCTTAAAACGTCTGGATATTGTGCAGAACAAAGCGTTACGGATCTGTTTAGGAGCCATGAAATCTACGCCACTGGTCCCCTTACATGCTGAAGCTTCAGAGCCACCTTTAAATGTTCGAAGACAAATGCTTAGCGAGAAATATATTTTAAAATCTGAATATAAAAACATGGAAATTGTATCTAAAATCTCACAATTAAGCACATACGACTTAACCGAAAAATACTGGAGTAAAAAAAATTCCCCTCCACTTTGTTCTGGATTTCGTGAAGTAAATGGACAACTATATAAACTACTGAAATATACAGAGATATCATATTTAAATTTGAAATATTTTGATCTTCTCTATGAACCACAAATTATAATACCAACATATTCAGAAAGCACTGCTGAGAATAATACAATTGTAAACAATACAAGATTAGCATATGCAAATCATCTACAGATTTATACAGATGGATCCAAGATCATGGAAAATACAGGGTGCGCTATTTACATGCCGTCCGAAAAGTATGAACTGAAAATTAAGTTGCAAAGTGGTACATCAGTATTTGTGAGTGAGGCCATAGCTATACTTAAAGCCCTAAACTACATTAAGAGTAATGAAGTTAGTCGTGCAGTAATTTTTTCGGATTCATTAAGTGTTCTGATAAATCTTAAAACCAGCATTCTAAATACCTCAAAGATTAATAGTTACATTCTACAAATACGACTACTACTCTGTAGTTTACACAAAGTAAATGTAAACGTAGTTTTCATATGGGTAAAAGCTCACGTAGGCATTAAATACAATGAGCATGTGGATAAGCTCGCTAAAGAAGGTGCCATATCTGGCTATAACTTACAGCATAAAGTATGTTTATCTGACCTCCTGAATAGGACAAAAAAGGAAATGCTGATTAATTGGAGTGTATATTACAATAAATTTAAAACAGATAATCCAAATAACAGATTTATACAAATAGAAAACAGTGTCTCCCAAATTCCTTGGTTTAAAAGCCTAAATGTAAGTAGAAAATTTATCACCACGATTTCTAGGTTGAGGTTTGGCCATGCCTGTTTTGGACAACATTTGAACAGAATAGGAGTCGTTGATACAGACATTTGTGTTACATGTGGTATTATCTGTGACTTAGACCATATTTTTTTTGGCTGTTTGCGATACAGTAGAGCGACTGATCAACTATTAAAGCAGTTAACAAAAGCAAAAATTGGTCTTCCAATAAATCTTTTACATTTGTTGTCCCTAAAGAAATTAAGTATATACAAGGAACTAATAAGGTTCGTGGAAAATTGCAACCTACTTTTATAAATTCGTTTTTAGTTTAGATGTGCTTCCTTTACTTTGTATTACCCTTTGTTAGTTCAACCCACTATCCGTGGTCTATATCCTGTGCGTGGAAAAAAATGCCCTGATGGACCCCTGGGCGAGAAGAGTGTGTCCCTGTGTATCCCTTCGTATATGTTCGATTATTAGATTTTCGTCGTGTTTGTGTTAGGTTAGCTTGGTGTTTCTATATAATTGTGACTGGCTAATGGATTACGAGTAAATCCAATGCCAAAAAAAAAACTGCAGAGTTGCACATAGATGCATTACACCTAACCAGATAAATGAATTGTGGAAATTTATTCAAATACGATTCACTTTTTAATTCTAAAAATAATAAAATATAAAAATGTGGATTAATAAAAACAAAATGTCATAATTATTATATAAGTTTGTCTTGTCTATCTGTTATCTGCTTGAGCACTGCAGCACCTCCATGCGGCTCCTTGGGAGACACCTGGACAGCTGCCGCTGGTGCTACCCAAGATTTGTGCCGCAACTTTCAGAAAATATGCCAGACCATTAGTTTCCATACGTTGAATATATTTGCAGCGGATCTTAAATGGCACTTACTAGTTTGTCATGAGAAGTTTGTTTATTTGTAATATAGGTAAGTACTGTGTGTGTCGTGTGCATGTGTGTGTGTATTTATGTGTGTGTGTATTTATTCGTGTGTGGGTGCGTGTATGTGTGAGTGTGTGTGTGTGTGTGTGTGTGTGTGTGTGTTTACTTGTGTGTATGTGTGTATTTGTTTAATTTTATTGACTTAAACCAGTTAGACGATCTCTTTTGTACTTTAGGTATTATAATCAATCAATAATAGGTTAGGTAAGGTTAGGGTTTTTTGTAAATGGGTCCTTGTGGACCCTCCACTGCGGCCATCAGCAGGCCCATTGTGGCTCACTTCTAATCATATTTCACCCAATAAGTTCATGCAATCCCTTAATGAAACTGATAACTTTATTGGGTGAGAATTTATCTACATCCTCTGGTAGCAGTTGCTTTTTGCCAAATATTGAGAATCGGATCCTCTCAAAAGCGGATCAGGTGTATAAGATGTGGTCTGCCTTCTCATAATCCTCCAAGCATAGACAGCACTCGGCGTTTTCCGCTAGGCCGAGTTTATGTAGATGATAGCTTAGTCTGTAGTGCCCGGTATATAGGCCTGTTAGAGCTTTCACATTTACCCTGTTCAAATGTGAAAGTTTCTTAGCTCTTGATTTCAAAGGGCATTTTATAAACGCCTTCGAATGAACTAATGCTGGTAACTCTTGCCAATACTGAAGAGTTTTCCTTTCAGCCCAGGTTGAGATAGCCATCTTAGCAGTACTTGAAGATATGCCAAGTATCGGTTCTGGTCCGATGATTCGTGATCCCGTTCCCTCTCTGGCCAAATAGTCGGCTATTTCGTTACCTTCCACATCAGAGTGGCCGGGTATCCAGACCAGAGTCACTTTGTTGTTTTTATCTCAAATGATTTAGAGCCTTCTGACAGTTCCATAGCGTTTTGGAGTTACATCGGTAGAAGCCAAGAGCTTTTATAGCTGCTTGGCTATCTGAGACAATTTTTTTTTTTGATCTGCGTGTAGGATGCATATATTCCAGCCTTCGCACACACAGTTCAATGGAATGAACCTTGGCATAAAAAAAGAGTTGCATAAGTACTTAGGCTTGAAGATATTCTTACCCTTGGTCTGTAGTTATGTACTTCGGCTCCTGTAGATCGGGAGTTTTGGAGCCGTCTGTAAATCAGCAACTGTCTGCCTTCAGTAGGTCTGTCTTATTCCGACCCACTCATAGTATCCGAGCACGTCCCCAGGATGCTGTGTTTCTCTATGTGTCCTCCAGCAACCTGTTCCGCTCCGTGGTATTAGTCTGTGGCATATTAATGGCCGCTTGTTGCAGTCTGTAGGTTGCCTACCTAGTATCTCTCTCTCAAATGTATATGAAGAGGGGTAAGTCCAGGAGAATTTCCATTGCAGCTGACGGTATGTTGCTAATTGCCCCCGTTACGGTCATACGTGCTAATCTCTGCAATCCAGAGAGGTTTGGCCTTTGCCGTCCGTTGTGATCCTTTCTGCCATCAAACAATGGATCCGTATATAACATATGGATTGGTCTGATGACCATGACATAGATCCAGTAAATTTGTTGGGGAGCCATGCCCCAGGATTTGCCACAAATATGACGGCATATCCATACGGACAGCTTTGCTTTGTGGTGATCTATCTAGAGTGATTCCTAAATATTTCACTTCCTCCGCAAATGGGATAGTTTCACCCATTAAGGAGGACGGTTTTAAGTCCTCCAGCTTCCTTTTCCGGGTGAATTATACTATTACTGTTTTTTTATGGTTTACAGACATCTGTTCCCTGTCACACCAGTTACTTACTGCATCCAGTGTCTCTTGAAGGGTGTTTGATATTACTCCTTCAGAGTTTCCTCTGATTAATATGACTAGATCATCTGCATATGCTAAAACCTCAACCTCCCACAGTGTGAGAATAGCCAGTAAGTCGTCCACAAGAAGTGACCACAAAATGGAAGAGAGAACCCCACCCCGGGGGCATCCTCTTGTAGCTCTAAAGCTAACTCCCTGTAGAGACGTTGTTATGGTTCTGTTTGAGAGCATAGCATGAATTCAGTCGCCTATAGTCAATTCAATTCCTCTGGCAGCTACCGCTGCATATAAGGAGTTGGGCAGTGCATTATTAAATGCTCCCTCAATGTCAAGAAAAGCTCCCACCGCAATTTCCTTCATTTGAACGGATTGAGTGATCTTCCCGACTAGGTTGTTAGTGCTAGTTCTGTTGATTTTCTTGTGTGATAGGCATACTGATGGGTATTGAGGTGGTGATGTTTCAGGATGTTTCCCCTAATCAATAATATACTCAACATTAGTTACCTTTATTTACATACATAATTAAATTACTACCATTCTTCTTGTAACCCTTTACTCATTGACTGTGAATACCTTGTTCGTAGTTATTCGCTTTTTCCACCCCGTACTGCAACGTGCACTTGTTCGCGCGTGTTCCAGTTCTAGTTAACGTGGATTAGCTTCAAAATTTTGTGGCGGCCCATTCACTATCATACATTTTTGCACGTGCTCCCCCTGCGGTGTCCATACTGAAAGCGCGCCAATCACTAATTTCTTTTGATGTACCGACAAGAGACGGAACAAGATCTAACACGCGCTAAGCAACACAGTTCTGCGCGTTCGTGCGAAGCTGTCCATTCAAACTGCATGTTGCTTCAACGTTTGCGAATGCGCGGCGCAGCACGACACGTTTGATTTGGAAGCGCCTTATAATAAAACATAATAACCTGACCCAAGTATTCATTGTATTATTATAAGATTGAAAATCACTTTATCGTTTGATAATCTTTAGTAAAGCTTATACTTTTATTATAAACTCCACCACACATGAAGTTTTACTATGGTGAGGGATTTCTGATCCCCAGTAATTGGCAACGGTTTTCTGTTTTTTTATCATACATTTTCCGATAAGACTAATTTACGTATTAACATTTTCAAATGATATAAAATTTATGTATAAATTTCTGTTTACCTTCTTGAAGGTTTAGTGAAGGTGTAGTTTAATTTTGTTTTTTCTTGCTCATAATTAATAATAAATTAAACGAGAACTGGTACAAAACGTAGGTTTAATTAAATACAACATTATTTAATTAAACATATGTTTTGTACCAGTTCTTGTTTGTTTAATTTATTACTAATTATGAATAAGAAAAACACAATTTAACTAGTTCTGAGGATGCTAATAAAAGTTAGCGAAACGTCGACTACATTAAAAAAGTAGTTCTTCTGTTTTTTGATTGACCTATTCCCACCAAGTTGTAATATCAATAAAATTCTAATTTTCTGTTGTTTGGGAATGTTTCAGTAGGTGTTTACAATATAATATTATGCCTGCATAAAAACCGTTACTGGGAACCGATACCTCCGCCCGAGCTTTAAGCATAGTAGAATGAGTTTGTGAATTTTCATGTCAAACATTCGCCTCACTCATGAAGATTAGCTAAATATACATCATCCATATACACAATACGAGTAATACAAGTAGGAGGGCAAATGTAATTTTTGTGGGAATTTTGATGAATAAATATGATGATCACACTAGTTATCTTCAGAAATATGTACTTAATATGACATTACTTGTTGACACTTCTGAAAGAGTGCCAGAGCGAGAAAATTAATTAATAAAAATAATAATAACATACTGAAATGTGATAATTTTTTTCGACAGTGCTTCTTCTATTTTTGCACAAATTGAACAGAAAAATATATCAGTACGTGTTAATTATTCTAATCCTCAAAATTCATATACAGGGTATTTTTGAAATAGCCTCTAATTATTTTTAAAAGTTAAAATTTTTAAAATGCACTTGTTTGTATAAATCCGAGGATAAAATTCATTATTACAATTACAATGATAACAAACACACTTCATATTTTTTTCTTAAATTAGTCAGGTGGAAAATGAAGTGATTATTTTTTAAAGAAAACTACTAAAAATAATTTACCTATTCCGGTTGTTCCACCTAAGGCTTTCTGGGCATGCAACTCGGCTGCAATAAAAAGATATTAATAAAAAAAGAATTAACACCTTAAGAGGCCATTATTTATGATAATGTCAGAAAATATTCGTTTTCCCATTTTCAAAAAAAGTTATATCAGTTTTTAATTTTTCATTAGTAATCAAAACGCATTCATTATTAAAATTTATTGATATTAGGTACAAGTGGCTCAAAAATTAGAAATTATTTAATAGTACGTTTTTCAATAAAAAATGTTAGTTAAATACGAGATATAATATGATTTTTGGAAACCTCAAGAAACTTCAACGTTGGATCAAAAAGAAAACTAAACTAAAAAACAAATGAAAAATTAAGGCATAGTCTTTCATATAAAGCACTGTATGTCCTACACCATTTTGTATTTAGTTTATTTATAGTCGTAGCTATAAATTAAATTTAAAAATGTTACAGAGAATATTTTCAAAAAATCATGAAGATTTTTTAAAAATTTAATAAAATTTTTCGATATTTACAACTCATATAATACAAAAGAGAATAAGTTAATACGTAAATTCTGTTTAACTTTCTCCTTGCGAAGATATAAATGTTTAATAGTGATACATTGTACAGCTCCTTCACCATTTCTAATTTGTTTAAAGTGCTTTTGCAAAATGGTGTACAACGACCTGTTTTGAATTTGTTGTTCTATTAATTTAGGTATTATAACTTCATCTGAGTGTGAATTGTAAATAGGTCACTTATTAATGAGCTTTGTTAACATAGGGGATGTGTGCACTTTAGGTAGGTGGTAGATTTTCCATGCTGTTTGTCTTTTGTAAAATAAGTATCATCTTGTATCATCCAAATTTGCATATGTTTTCTCGTTAGTGTAAAGGGCGATTTTGTGAGAATTCATATCCTCCTAATTTCGTTATTTTTATTGTTATGAAAAAATGCTCATACAAAATGGCTAGTTATTAATTTTATTTTTTTAAATTGAATACACTGTATATTTTTACATATTTGAATAGAACACTCTCGCACGAATACAATGATATAGGGGTTAATGAGTCAATCTCTAATACTAAGGGAGATATAAGGGAAACTTTGTGTCCCACCCCTGTTATTTTTGTTATTTCTGACTATTCAAAAATAGATTATAAAAAAAAGTTATTAAAAATAGCTTCAACTGCCTTGATTATACGATTTTCTAATTATTCTTGAAAATCTTGTCACTTTTTTTATATACTATTTTTGATTAGTCAGAAATAACAAAATTCACGGGGGTGGGACTCGTACAAAGTTTTCCTCGTATCTTCCTCAGTATTAAGGATAGACCCATCAACCCTTATATCACTGTATTCGTAAGAAGGTGTTCTATTCAAAAATGTAAAAATATATAGTGTGTCCTATTTAAAAAAATTAAATTAATAACCAGCATTTTGGTGAACTTCCATTGTTTTTCTGATATGATTTTCAAAATCTACATAGAGTCCTATAACTTGTGTATTTACCATTTTTGCGTAATAAAAATAAAAAAAATTAGGGGGGGAATTATCACAAACTCATCTTGTACATACTACATACAACTTTTTCTAACTTGGTATACATCCTTTTTTGCAATTTTATCTTCTTTGTTCTTTGTTCCAGATCCTTAAACGCTTTTATTGTTTCATCAGCAGCTTCCAAAAATAATTTCTAATAACTAGCTTTTAAAACGCAAGTAAAAACAAATTAAATGACCTGAAAACTAGGAAGCTCGTAAAAGTTCTTGCAATTATGCGCCAGCATCAGTAAATGTTATTTTCTAGAATCTAGGTAGACGCATGATGAGATGGTTTAAAAAATATTCTAGTTTTAAGTATTTATAAAGAATCTACAACTATTATTTGTTGAGAGTGGCAACAATTTAAAGATAATTTCTAACACAAATATGACAGTTTTTTTGTCATTCATTTATTTAATGTCGGCCTATTTCCGCTTCCAGGGCCAATCACCGACTCCAGGAGACGAACTACCCCCAAACTGGAAACTTTGTCTACCCTATTCTCTATCGAAGAGTAGAGATTTTTTATTTGCCTAAGATCTAATAAACAAGGGATCTACTGCTTTACATCTCCTCCGAAGAATGGTATATCACTTACACAACCCCAGCCTAAGATCGCACAGCTTCTGCGTATACACTGATATACAAACCGCTTGAAGGCGTGACGAAGTCACCGAGTTTCATGTCATAACCAAACCCGTATTTAGGCCTATTGATTTTTGTTGTGCGGGATTATTTATTTACTTTTGTTGGGCGCCACGTGACTTGCTCCCACGAAAGAATGAATTTATGTTAAATACGTGCTTTTTACGCTCTGGTGGAGGTAATGGATCGGTTTTATTATGTTGGGAAGCAAGTTAGCCTGATCTTGACTTCGTTGAATTTTTATTATACCTTTGACTATGCTGGATAGAGCTAACCTTCAGCAACTCCTCCTCGACGATCCTGGCTTGAGAGATTTTTTACTACCTTAGATTTGCTGGCTGAGCTTTTATTTCAAGCGAGATTTTTATTTATGTTATTTTAATAAGGTTTAAAAAATGTTGCACAGGAGTTCGTGGCAATTTGACCTTTTTTTTGGCCTAAAAATGCTTTTTAAGATGTTGACTGAAATTTTGTCTATATCGCTGAAGGCTGAAATAATATTTGTTAAGGAGTTCTTTACAAAAAGTGCTTTCTGTTCCCTGAAAATGAATTTATAAAAATAATCTGACTTTCGGCTAAGTCCGTGAAGGCCAAGAATAAAATTGATCAGAGGGTTCCTTACAAAAAGCAATTTTATGCTCCTGAAAATTATTTGAAAATTTTGAATTTAAACTATTTTTCAAGTGAAAAATAATTTTTGACAGAAGGTCCTTTCCAAAGATGAATTTTACTAACGAGTCTGCGTGAATTGTGAGGACGAAAAAATTATTTAACTATGTCTTTAATGACAAAAATGCAGAAGAGGAGAAGACTCAGGGAGTCACCATGGAAAACTCCTCTCCTAAATGCCACCTGCTTTGTCGTGACCCGCTGTGCACCTAATGTTATGCTGAAGCAAATCTTCCAGAGCGGCAGCAGCGGTTCTATGCATCTCACTAATGACGCTGGTACCGTAAGACATTCGAGCAAGTACAACAATAGCTGGGGCAGCGAGGTTCTTGGTACCAACAAGTGCTTGTTGGACTTCCTTCGTACTGATTGCACACTTCTTCTGGCTCTTCAAGATGTCTGTAACGCAGAGCATCGAAGTGTACAATTGCTGGAGTGTCGCTATTGAATGGACGCGTCGTTTCGTAGATTCCCTTCCAGAAGGTTTCGACATCTTCTACAGTCTGCGGCTTATCTACAACACTCTGTGGCTCTTGAAAGAAGCAGGAAGGATTCGTACGAAACAAATTGTTTTGCTCCATACTACTCACCCGGCTCTTTAACGTTTTCTTTACAGCCATGAGCGCTTAGATTTAGAATATGGTGTTGACATCTTAATCCGGCTGCTATGCGCCGGATTCTGGGAGTAAAGACTGTTCCCCATCAGCTGCTAATTGCCGCGGTGGGACTGCGGCTGGCAGTTCTTCCAGCTGACGGGGTGCCCTTACGTAACCTGTCCTGAGCTGAAAGAATACTTGATCTCTCAGATGTTGCTGAGAGAAGACGTTCTGGGTTCATGATACTCCAGACATCATGTAACCGCGCCATGTATCCCCTGCGCTCAGGTTCGCTGCCCTTGTAGCAGGTCAGCAAGTCATCATTTAGTTCCCTCGTCCACTTAAAGCGTCCATGTACATTACCTTAGTCGTCAACGCAGAGTTGCCCCAGCCTGCCTAGAGTGCACCGCGTGGTCCTTTGCATTCCTTATTTATTATTATTATTATTATAATTATTATTATTATTTTATCACCTGTCGTAAAATTATAGTCACCTAATTCTTTGACAATTTTATTGTGCCAATGAAATACGTTTTGTAATTTTGTATACATTCATATAGAGATAAGAGAGCAACATTTTTTAAAAATAATTTTAATGAACTGATTTAAAGTTATTTTATTACATTATCTAAATTTACATTAATTTGACTAATTTGAATATATAAAATTAATTCCTAGAATTTCATATCTATAGAATTTTATTTTTAGTTAACTAAGACCCTCAAAATTTTCAAATAAATCTTGACTTGACCAAAACTTCATTCTATCCTTTCTAAAGCCACATTCTGTGCTTAAGTTTATCTTGCCTTTATAGAAACCAGTTATGTTCAAAAAACAGAAGTTTTCGTTTTTCATGTCTTCCGTGCCTTTAATACTTAACGAATCCCAGGTTAAATCTAATAGTTTGTTTTCTGGTGGATTGGGATCCCTGAAAAAATAAGAAATATTTGTGTTATTATTATTAATTTTTTTCTTAATTTTGTTTCGTTTCATTTAAATTAGATGTTAGGTGTTTGTTATTACTGTTACTATTATTGTCATTGTTACTGTTATTGTTACTGTCATTTTTATTGTCGTTGTCATTGTCATTGTTGTCGTCATTATCATTGCCATTGTCACCATTGTTATTAATATTATCATTGCTACTGTTATGTTATTGTCCATGCTCTAGGATCAAGATTATTCAGCCCCCAGTTGACATTTGAAGTATACACGTGGAGCGAACGATTAAGGAGCTCCTGTGAATATTATCCTTTTCTAATTGACGCAGCTCACCCACTATTTACTTAATATTTTAAAGGAGTAAAGTGGAACTGGAAGGGTAAGCATATTAATTGCAGACATATTGCGTTTTTATTAATATTATTATTTTATTGTTTGAGAAGAAGGAAGAGGGGGGGGGGGGGGGGGGGGGGGGGGGGGGGGGGGGGGGGGGGGGGGGGGGGGGGGGGGGGCCGGGGGGGGGATGATTGTGGGTTTTGTTTGGTTTTTTTGTTGCGGAAAAAGGATAGATTTTGTGGCCGTGTTAGGGGGGGGGGAGGGGGGGGGGGGGGAAGAAGGGGGAGGAAAAAAAGGGGTTTTTTTTAACCAACTCCAGACAGTTCTTATGCGATCACTGAACCTGACGAGAGTAGCATTGGCAAAATACTACAACCACTCCCCATATTTCCCAAAAGTTAGTGACTGTAGATTCCAAAATCATGTACTCTAAGCACAAGAATATATAACTTTCTACGGTGTACGGATAGTACACGGTGTAGATTAATTTATTAAAGCTGGAACGTTGGATTTAATTTTCTATTGTGGGTAACAGTGTCAGCGTAGGAATTACGACACCTGTCTACACCACAGGCGTTAGTTGTTTGATGGCCGTCGATGCGTGTTGGTGATTTACTATTGTAGAATGTCACGGCCGGGAGCTTTGCCATTAGTGAATCATATACACAATTTCTTAAATGTTTTCCTGAGCTACGTTACGATGGAACCGTAATAAATTGCTTTATTGTGTGCAAGACGATTCTAGTAGGCTAAAATTCTAGTAATTGTAAAAGACATAATCAAAGCAAATTTCATATAAATAATTGGCAGTTATAGGTTCCATACTGGATGTTTCGGTATGACCTCATTTTTATGTTGTATGTGTGTAACATTCCGTCGCATGTACTTTACAACAAACATTTTTGGTTATTTTGGAAAAAATACGGACATAAGTGGCCACTACCTACGCGGAAAAGACTACGACGTCATGTTCCTCATGTAAAAGAACAGATTGAGAATAACATACGATCGGACTTAAGTGATAGAAAACGCAAGTAAAAGATTACAAAAAAAACAATACTGAACCAAAATTCCAGCTTTATCGATCATTTACAATTTTTATTCCATCTGATCATAGACAAATGACAGATATTTTCGTGCATATTATGTAGAATAATAACACAGGCCGACAAAATTTAACCGATCGCGACCTTCTAAACTAGAAACCAGGCTTTTCCGAAGATTTTTGACGCATTGAATCCGAATCCGACCACAGAATTGCTCCATCACGTCAGGTTTTCGAGAGATTCTAATCTAGTGGGAAAACCCGGTTTTTCGCTATACTTGAGGTTATGTTACATCACAAAGTAATTTTTCTCCACAAAACTCGTTACGGCATCTGAAAGTACTACTCTTCCCCTTCAAAAACATTCAAATACCGCAAACACTACAACTCCATTGCATATTAATTTATGTCCAATAAATGTTGAACGTTATTAGTCGTATTTCTCAACCTGTGAATGTTTGAAAAATTTAATGAGAGTAAGTGAAGTTAGATGAAGATGAATATATTCCAATATTTATTAGTTTATTTTTACTATAAGGTGGAGATTTAATTGTTTGTAATTTGATTCCTCTGTCTTCTGAAGTCTGATGCTACTCAATTTCCGAATACGCACTAATATGCCAAACTTATAAATTTCAACTAACGATTTCTTGGAGGAAAAAAATATTGGAAAAATTCATAATGCATTTTGAAGGGGAAGAGTAGTAGAGGTATTTCAAAACCTTATGAGCCGTGAAATGTGCAAACGGTGGAGCTTATTCCGAGTTATAAGTATATTTTGAAAACATTTACTCAGCTATCTACCATCTGTATACAATGGAAGCTCGGGATGTTTTTAGGAAGTGGTGTAACTGAGCTGACGGCCGGAGTTATGCCTCTGTGCATATGAAGGTCGAAGCTCATAAGGTTTTGAAATACCTCTACTTTCAGATGCTGTAATGAGTTTTGTAGAAAAAATTAACCTGTGATACAATATAACTTCAAATATAGTGAAAAAACGTTTTTCTTTTTATTTTTAGATTAGAATCTCTCGAAAACTTGACATGATGGCAATTCTGAGGTCGGAATCGGATCAGTGCGTCAAAAACCTTTGGAAAATTATAGTCTGGTTTCTGATTTAAAAATTTTTTCAGCCTGTGTAATTATTAGCTGTGTGTTTATTTTGAATTGTAATTAGGATTTACAAATTATCTGTAATAAAAAATACATGATGTTAAGATGCAGTGTTGATCAATATTAGTTAAATTCTATTTTACAAGCCATCCTGCGTAAGCAAACAATTTTGCGAATCAGGCGACGCGGGCGGTGCAGCGAGACGCGGGCGGTGTGTATAGAATGTCCTACGTGACATTTTTTCTCCCCTAATTCTTTAGCTATTCGCGTCCATTCTCTATCCACCAAGAGTCGATTATTTTATCAGTCATATCCCCAAAGCAAATTGGCTTTTCTAACAGCAACTATTAATAATTCAGAAAATTTATCGGATATCGCTGTTATATTTTTTATTTTTCAAATAACTAACTATTCACCGAAACATTTATTGTTGTGATTTGCACCGGACTACGACTGACGCGATTGAGACAAATATCGGACGGAAATATCAAATAGTTTGATCGCGTCTACCGCGCGGATTCCGCGCGAAACTATTTTATTGCCTACGCGATTGCACATGTTTTCTATACTTTGATAAATCCGCTTCGCACGCGCCGCTTGCACCGCCCATAAATCGTCGCTCACGTAGCACGGCGTATTAAAAACGCATCTAACCCAACAAAATAATATTGCTACCATTTCCAATACAAGAAAAGTAGGGAATGAATAATAGGTCTATAGTACTTTAACCTTTAATGTAAAAGTTGGAGGTAATTTAATAAACAAATTTATAAATTATATTATATTACTTTTACTTACCCGTAAATTGCAAAATTGGTCCAAAGATTTACCATTAAATAGCTCATAATGATATCATTTTCTTGTCTCAAAGGAGGAATTAATCCAGGGGATTTAAACAAATAAAGAAGATCATCACAATGTGATACACCTAAAAATAATTAATTACCTACGTGTACCGTTAGTCAAATCCGTTGTTTTAATAATAAATTTCTAATTATTTCTTGTTCATATCATTTCCAATCTATGCATTATTCTTTGGGACGTTCTGGTTAAAAAGAAACACAAATACCGTGTGTCGCAAATTCGATGCTCACTATTGGGATCTCGGAAACGGTAAGTGCTACAAAGTCGGTTAAATGGGATAAATTTTAGCAAATTTTATGCTGATTTCAAATCCATTAAGAAATCACGGCTAATTGAAACCATTATCGAGTTTTCCAAAAAAAAAAAACAAAGATTTTGTGATTTCTCTTTTGACTGTAGCCAAGTAATCCTTGGCCAGACGGGTTTTAAACTTTTACATTATTAGGACACTTTTTGAAGACTAATTTTGGTCTAGAAACGAATGCTTGATCGTCTTTTGTTTTCGAGATATCCGAGGTAACTTTTATTTTTCTTATGGCAGCCATATTGGATTTTTCGTTTTTCAGATTGCGCTTAAAAAAGAGCTTTTAGGTGATGTATCACATGCTGAGGAAAAATTGTTTTTCGAAGGAACTAATTTAAGAAAAGTTATCCATTGCTTACCATGTACTAATGATTAATGATTTACTTTCTATTAGAAGAAATCCGACAGTGGCGTAGCTACTAAACAACGAAAGCAAGCAACACAAAAGGGTCCATGCGGCCATGATGCCCGATTGAAACGAAACGAAATTAAATGTATTTGTTCTGCAACTTCTAGAAAGTTAAAAAGTTTTTTTAAACTAGTAAAAGCGGTTACAAAAAAAAATTGTACGCAACACACTCGGAAAGTGTTTTTACTGGGTTCTCTGGCTTTCCCAGGGCTCGCCCTGGAAGTAGTCAGCTTGCCCAGTAAAGAATCGCTTTCCAGGTCTTGTTACGTAAATAACTATTACAAAATGTCTGATATAGTAATTAATTTAAATAATACACACGAAGGAGTAAATAAATAATTTTTTTTACAATCACTAGTTCTATATAATTACTATATAATTACTATGATCAAAAATGAATATTTAAACCGCTGAAACTTTACAGCAGCATTATCCCAATGATAATGACTTTTTCAGTTGTTTGTACTATTAATAATATAAATACGGAAAAATGTATTTAACTTTCATGTAGAGAATTTTATAAGGTTTTTTTATATGAAACATTCCGAGATCACTATTGGTTAGCGAGATATAAGAAAAAAATTAAATCGGAGCAACATTTTTCCGAGATGGCGGCTTGAGCGCTACAGATTGGGTTTAGGATAGTATCATGTATAAATATCATTTTTACTATGGAATATTGAATTTCATTTGCCGCTGAATAATTCTTCCGAATTTTTTGGATTACCAGATGAAATGCATGGGTTATATAGATTATATGTGTTGAGTCTGTAACTAACATTAATACCTGGGAACTACCGACCATCATGCATCGTCTCAAGCGTTCTTGGTACTAGTTGTTGTATATTTTCCGTACTTACAGTTTGCAATATTATATTGGCAAATAAATAGAGTAACGACAGTCCATCCGGTTGTAAAATTCGCGTATATCATATCATAAATAATAAACCTACATCAATCATAATTTATATCTTTAATATAAAGTTTTGTGTTTTGACAGAACTTACCCCAGTTAAAATCAATGTTTTCATTTGTAGCTGCAAACAGATCTGCGTAAGTATATTCTCCTTTATAATTAAAATTGTAAATCCAAATAGGTGTATGACCTTGCGCACCATGTAACAGGGATGATTGGTAAGATGGATATAAAAATGCCCTATCGCTATAAAGCTAAAAAAAAATAGAAAATATTTGTTTGAACCTAGTAGCTTTTTATGAAACACTAAAGTAAATCATACTTACGTCAATGAAACTCTGAACAATTTCTGGATCTGATGAATTTATATAACTCATATTATGAAAATACTGCTGGGTTACATTGTTGTGCAAACTTTGGACATTGGCAGTACTTGATGAAAAATACATTAACTGAGGCAAAATTACGTCAAAATTATCATTCAGTTCTTCTAACACAGAATTCTGTCGAAGAATAGCTGTAAATAAATTAGAAAATTGATCATGTCAAAGACAGTCAAATGATTATAAGGCCATAGTTCAATACCAATTTTTTTGGGGGTAGTCCTGCATTTTTAACCCTAACTTTTTTTCAACTTTTGAGATAAAAATCGACAAAGAAAATATTCTTTGGTCTAATGGGCTCAAAAAAGGTATACTTGTTGATATATGGTAGAATGAGCTTTTCTCGAGTTGTTTGTTTTTTTTTTTCGGAGATAATTATTCCAAGAATATACATTTTTTCATTTCAATAATTTAAAGGTGACATAATTTGTCGCGTTAGACTGAATTTGATATCCATTGTCAATATATAGTTTCGCAAATTTTATTTTGTAACGCTAGTAAATTATTTCATTGTCCGAGTCAAAATTGTATGTATATACAGCGGAATTAACATAAATTTTAACTCTAAGGGAGCTTCAGCTAAAGCTAGGCGCTACATGAAAAAATTTCCACACATATCTTCTGAACAAAAAAATTTTTAAGAACAGAACAACGACTTCGCGAAACTGGTAATTTAAATCCACAAGGTGGAAGGTACACAATAAATGGCACCCAAGAAATGTAAGAACTGTAGAAGTAGAGAAGCACATGAAAACGGTTTTCTGGTTAACCGGTTAATCGGTTTTGGATTATTCGCGGTTCTGTACAGAATCGAAAACGGGTTATTCGGTTAACTTGTTATTCGAATAACCGGTTGCTCGGAGAACTGATTAATCGGATAGCCGGTTTGTCGATTAACCGATTGTTCGGATAACCGAATATTCGAATAATCAATTAATATGCGTTTCTTTCCTTTCAAATGTTGTTGAAATCTGAAACTATACGCGGGCAGGTGGCCACCGACGTCTGTTTAGAATTTTACATAAAACCTGATATAATATTTTGTATTTTGTCATTGCGCATACTAACTAAACACAGTAATACAAAACCACATCACTAAAAAGTCTAGGCTAGACTTTCGTCATCACATGATTCATGCATGGCATGCGCGTGCAAAAGCAGGAAAAATAATCCTTTGCACTCTTTTCTTTGTAGTTTTTAGTTTTTACTTCAACATCTCGTCTCGTATTATACAATATTTATATAGAATTAGAGATTGGGAGGTAGCGCATAACTTTGATATCGTTCTCAAAATTAGAGAAAATTTGTTTTTATTTCTTTTTTTAGCAGTTTCAAACACGGCAGTTTTCTGTTTATATGTTTTCATAAAATAATGCTTTTAGCACAGATGTTTACTTAATATATATATATTTTTTTAAATAATTTGTAGGACAGTGGTTTAAAACCCAAAGCTTAATACCTAATTTGTTTTAAATTATTCTAACCTTACGGGGAATTCACAGTTACTTTCCCAGGCTTTTTAAGGGCTACACTGATGACACAAAAACGTAGAAACACGTGTCTGTGGATGTTTTAAAGTTTTGAAGTGATTGTTCAACTGGTGAATACTTTTGTTTTATTTATTTTTGGTTTTACTGAACAGGGTAGTTAAAATGAAAATTAACATTATTGAGTCAGTTGTACAGAAGATAATGTTCATATTATTTTTTTTATAATCCAAGTTTCAGCGTTTTGGCGAATAGCTGGGAAGATAATTGTTAAAAAATATATATGTTATAACTACTTATCTGTGATAAGTTTTGTAAAAGTTAGAAAATAATAATTAACAAAAAAATTGTTTAGCGTTATTATTTTTCATTTTACTCTATATTTTAAACTTTTACCATGAAGAGGATATCTAACTTGTTTGAAAATATTAAATTTATTTGTCTTCTAAAATCTAAGTTATACATAAACTCAATCTAATCTGTTTTTTTATTAATCGGTTTTTTTAAGTATCCATTAATCGATTTTCGGATAACCGATTAACCAGTTTTGGGATAACCGAATAACCAGTTTTTTGATATAAGAATGGTCGGTTATTTGGATAACCGATATCCGAGTAATCGATTATTCGAATATCTGGTTACCCGAATTACCAGTTTTAATCTATATTTGGATACCCAGTTTTTGAGGAAACCGGTTTCACCTTTTTCCGAGTTTTGCCAGTGCTAATTTAGACAATCACCTTGTTTACTGTTTAATTAACATGCCAATGGTTCCTAAAAATAACCCTCAGTTTATATTATCCAGAGATGTAAAAAATATCGATTTGGACGAATTTGATGTTTCCGCTCGCAGCGTAAATTGGATTCGTTTGAAAAAATAGCATTTCTTGAAATTAAAATAATAACATTGTTTAATATCCATGCACTTCTAAGAAAAATACGCATTATTAAAAAATTTAATCCCTGGGTTACTCTAAATATAAAACGTATGATAATTATAAGAGACAGAGCGTTATCTGATTATAATTTATCACTAAAAAATATTAATGCAACAATTTTTGCAAATGCAAAATGGGAATTTTACAAAGAAATGAGAAATTTCGTAACTGCGTCAATAAGGCGTGAAAAAAAAAGCTTATATAGAAAATATTCCAAATAGAAATAGAAACAATAATTCTAGAATATTGTGGAATAGTTTAGATAAATTAAATATACATACCAAAATTCATAATACTACTAGATCTACTTGATCCTGATGCTATAAATAATTTTTTTATTACTACAACAACTATACCTCCTGCCAATATTGTCACAATAGAATATTTTAATAATAATAAACACAATAATTTAAATGAAGACTTAATTTTCAAAATGGTTACTGCTGATGAGGTGTGGGAAACCTTATATGATATAAGCACTGACGCAAAAGGAATAGATGATTTCAATCGAAATACCCAAGATGTGTCTTCCATACTGCTACAACGCTTTAACTCGTATAATAAATTTCTCCCTTAACACATAGTATCGTACCTTAACGTTGGAAACATGCCCTTATTACACCAATTCCAAAAAAAGGCAAAATTTCTTCATTAGATGAATTAAGGCCAATAAGTATACCCCGGTGGTTTAAAGTTATAGAGTACAGTCAGCTTAAAGCTCATGCAAATCATTATGATATTTTACCAGTTAGATAGTCTGGCTTTAGACCGAAATACAGTACACTACTGCACTTCTTGGTGTAGTAGATGACAAGCTGGGGGCTATTGATAAATCCGAGGTTACTATATCTATAATGTTGGACTATTCTAAGGCATTTGATAGTATAGATCATTTATTATTATTGGCGAAATTAAACTATTAGGCACTTTCAAAAAATGCCTTAGATTGGTTCAAAGAATATCTAGAAGGTCGCCTCCAGCAGGTCCAAATTTCAATTGAAGAAGGCAAAATATTTTCTTCAGATACTACTCAGATAACTGCTGGTGTACTGCAAGGTTCTATACTTGGACCTTTGCTGTTCATTATATATACTGCTGATAGAGTTGGGGAAATTAAGACTAAGGTTCATTGTTATACTGATGATCAACAACTATCATATTAGTCTTTTGCATCTAACGAATTTCAGTGAGCGGTTCAACAGTTAACTAGTGACTTAAATAAAATTAATAAATGGTCCAATAGAAACGTCCTAAGTTTAAATCCCTCAAAGACTACTGCTATGTTAATTGGTTTGGTAAAATATTTATGGTATCGATGTAGTTAGCTCTGATACCCCACGGCCGACATTAGTCAGGCAGAGATTCCTTTTGTCTATATGACAAATTTGTCTCTGTCTATCTAGAGTGCACCACAAGGATGTTGCTGGTCCTTTGCATCCCTTGTTGGTCCTTTGCACCCCTAGATAAAGTCAATTTATTATATTATTATTATTAGTTCGGTTGCCCGACGCTTTACAGTCCTCCCGTTGCCTCCGAATTCGATGGATAGAGCGGTAGTAAATTACCTACAGTTACTCCCCACATTCCGAAGGGTTGGTGGTTGTAGATTCCAGAATCGTGTGCCCTAATCTGACGTAGAGAACCCAGAATGACTGCCTTCTGCATTTGGCGTGCCAGCCACTCGGCTGATTTTTGGAAGGCCGGTATTGTCTTCAATTCCGAAAGCAGTGTAGGTTTTATGCCTCCGAGTACACCGATTATTAGGACGACTATCTTGACTGAGTAGCCTGGGTACAACACTTGGAGCTCTCACCGGAGATCACGATACTTGGTCCGCTTTTGCTCCTCCTTCAAGGTGATGTTTTCCCAGCAGGGACCGAAAATTTGATGACATACACACCTTGGATTGCTGGACGAAAAAGAGAGAGATGTCAGGCTTATTGGCCTGGATCAGCCTGATAGTCGGGATCGAGTAGTTTCAATAAATGCCACATTTCTTGTTCTCGTCAACGGCCTTAATATCTCCGGGACGTAAGGCAGCACTGGTGTCTGGTCTACCCCGTACAAGTGGTAATAATAAAATAATTATACATAACATCATTTTAAACCTAATATGAACACAATGATAAATACCTATAGTTTCCTACATACTGTCCATGCTGTCATTCTTATCTGAATGAGCTAGTATAAAAGTTTTAGGTAGATAATCAAATCAAACACGACACTTCAAATACATTTTTACATTACAATCTTGCTTTTAAATTAATAGTTGTTTTAATCGTTTATGTGATAAAATTTTTTTTGAGTGTCATGTTTGATTTATTATCTACATATACGTAAAATTTTTATATTGTAACAGACTTACGTGTGGTTTACAAAAATGGACAATAGGTTTTCTGTCGTTGGAAAATTCGGTGTAACTACAGTGGAGAAATGATTACTCCAGGGTTCGTTGAGAAATTAAAGATCATAAACTTGAACTGAACATGGTTTATTCACAAACATTCCATTTGCAGGACCAACAATAAATACAACAGCAGAGTAAATTAATTTATCTAGTATTGACGTAATTGGAGGAGATAATTCTGTGAGTAACGGCAATGAACTGATATAATGGGAATGTGGTCATTTTTAATGCAGATTGGCAAAATTAGTTTCGGTTGTCAAAATAATAAACTAGACTTGACGTGTGTCACTGTCAAAGTGACAGTTAATAAAATTATTAAGGCCGGCTTCAAATTATACTTGACATATGTTACTGCCAAAGTGACATTTAGGCAAAATTAATACTACTGAAACCAAATGGTACTTGACATCTGTCACTGTCAAAGTGACAGCTGGGTTCAATTCTGTTGAGTTTAACTTATAACTGACGTCTATCACTGTTAACGTGACACGATTCGCTTGGACTAATGACTGAAGATAAATACCAGTATAAAATAATGATTGTATTTCAATTTACGATCACATAGATTAGGACAGAATCTATCTGTTAAGACACTAGTATTCGGACAGACTCAAATACTTGTTAATTATGTATCTCAATTTAGGACTAACTCTATATTGAGATGTAGAAAGTATCAATCAAATATTCAACTGATATTTAATTATAACCTAAGTTATGTTTGAGGTCAATCCCGGACGGGCTCAGGAATTAATTTCCCTTTTCGAGCGTATGCATCCCATTTTATACTAAATGGTTGTTAAGTTTGTGCCCATGAATACAAACAAAGTAACTAAGTCACGTAAATACAAACAAAATATCCAAATGTTTATAGATACCCAACTATTTATTTGGGATAGTTAAGGTGACCTATCTTTCACAGAAACTAACTCTATATTATACATGTCTAGCTCCTACTAGCAATATTCAATGTTGAATATTTATTTATATAAAACTGTTTAACTAAAATCTATCGTTCGTTACAATACTAGCGGATTCAGATAAGAATGACGGTATAAAATGTAAAAAACTATAGGTACTTATTATTGTCATCATATTACGTTTGAAAGGATGCTTGTTACCTTTATTCTTGTCTAAAACTACAATTTGAAATTTCAAGCCGTTTAGAAATAACCGAAAAAAACGTGACCTCTTTGGGGGCTTGTATCACCCTTAATATGCGGTAGCAGACTATCATTTATGTATAACAAACTATATTGTATTTTTTTGTCTATTACCGGCCACTGACATATTGCCGTGTAATTACGAATCAACCTGTATAATAGTATAATGTTAATACGCCGTTAATAGATCACAGCCCTACAAAATAAATTTTTTGTCGTGGTGCCTGGAAAATACGAACTGATTTAGGGTATTTCTGATGTGCTGGTTCCAAAAATAACTCGCTTTTTTCTCTAGCAGCTCTAGTTTTTGAGATACACCATGGTGAAATTTATTACTTATACGAATAATAATATCAAAATCAAAATAACTAAATATTTAGGAGAACAAAATTGTATGTTCTTACCTGAAATTAGAATGTAATTATTAGTATTTTTATAATTCTCGGTATTCCCATTACTGTACAAATCTACCTGCCTAACCGGAAACAACCCCAGTCCCCCCTATTTCATTTACCTGTAACATAGGGTTTCCCGTATCTCTGCCTGTATCCCATAGTTCAGTGTAGTATTGTGCGTTCGTGTGATAACTACTGTGTACTAATTTGCTTTAAATTGTTGCGTGAATATTAAAAATTCGAATTACAACAATGGCTTCTACAAGCAGACGGAATTGTGTGGACCACCCAGATGTTTTTTGTTATATTTGTGGCGAGTACTCTTTCAAGGGAAGTAGAAAACCCATATCTGACTTTATAAAAAGAGCATATTTAGCGTATTTTGGCGTCCAGTTAGGAGACCAGGATAAATCATGGGCACCACATTTCGTATGCAAAACATGTGTAGAAAATTTGCGACAGTGGGCAAACGGAAAGAGAACGTGCTTAAAATTTGGAGTACCTATGGTATGGAAGGAGCCAAAAAACCATCATGATGACTGCTATTTTTGTTCCGTCAGCATCAAAGGCATTAATCGCAATAACCGACATAAATGGACATACACTAACATGGAGTCAGCAAGAAGACCTCTTCCTCATTCTGAAGAAATACCTATTCCAACGTTCAGTAACTTGCCTATGCTTCTGGAGGATGACTCAGATACATCGCCTGACGAGGTGCAGTTCAACAAATGTGAAAGTGACAGTAATTTTGAAGGACCTTCAACAAGTTCCCAACCTTTCAGTCAACAAGAGCTCAATGATCTTGTTAGAGATATGAACCTCTCAAAAGAGTGGTCCGAATTGCTTGCTTCCAGATTAAATGAAAAGAACTTACTGTGTCCAAGTACTAATATTACATTTTATCGTACCAGAGAGAAGCTCTGCTGCCGTATTTTTTCTAAAGAAAATAACTTAGTGTTTTGTAATGACATAAGAGGTCTCTTGGAGAAGATGGGGTTAACAGAATACACGCCATGTGAATGGCGTCTTTTTATAGACAGTTCTTCCCGAAGTTTAAAATGTGTACTTTTACACAATGTTAACAAACATGGTTCTATACCTATTGTACATTCCACCACTATGAAAGAGGAATACGCGACAATATCATTGGTCCTGAATCAAGTATGAAGAGCATCAGTGGTCGATTTGTGTCGATCTAAAAATGGTAAACTTTCTCCTCGGGCAACAAAGTGGATACACAAAATATCCTTGTTTTTTATGCTTGTGGGACAGCTGAGCTAAGACCCAGCACTGGATTACCAGAAATTGGCCTTTAAGAAATGCTTTAGTTCAAGGAGAACACAACGTCCCTAACGAACCGTTGGTTGACAGAAACAAAATCATGTTGCCACCATTACATGTCAAGCTGGGTCTTATGAAGCAATTTGTTAAGGCTTTGCCTCGAGATGGACCTTGTTTTGAGTATTTGACACTTAAATTTCCAAGGCTTAGCAGAGAAAAGTGAAGGCTGGAATTTTTGATGGTCCTCAGATAAATGACCCGCATTTCACGACATCAATGAACGAGCTTGAATCTAATGGCCTGGTGCTCTTTTGTTAAAGTAATTAAAAATTTTCTTGGAAAACATAAAGCAGAGAATTACGTCGAATTAGTAGAACAGATGCTTTCTAACTTTCACACACTCGGATGTAACATGAGCATTAAGGTCCATTACCTTCACAGCCACTTGGACCATTTTCCAGAAAATTTAGGTGCTGTTAGTGAAGAACAGGGGGAAAGATTTCACCAAGACATCCGCATTATGGAAGAAAGGTACCAAGGAAGATGGGATGCCCACATGATGACCGATTACTGCTAGAATCTTCAGCGGGACTGTTCTGGTAAACCTCACGCAAGGAAATCTTATAAAAGGAAATTTTTAAGTGATGATTGAAAGTTGCATATGTATATTTTTTTTTCTGTTAAATAAATACCTTCTACCCACTTTTTTTGTGTTTCAGTTGAAAGTTGTAATCAAATAGTAATATTTTAAAACTTATATAACAAAACATAATATCTAATTTTAGCGAATTGTTCCTACATAGGGAAGAAAATAGTAAATTTCGAAAAGTAGATCTGATAGAACAAATCTGACGGCATTTTTGGATTAGGCACCCCAAAATTACTTAGTTAAACTTAACAAATCCCAGGCACCAAAATGTGTGTTGGCCAGTGTAATATACGTGTAATCTAAAATACTCACCAGAAATTAGTCTGTATCTAGAATTTTTTTTTCTCATAATGTGACTGTCTCAAGAGTTTCTTTTTAAATATCGGAGGTAACTAAAACCTGATGTAATCCCTTTTTTCTTATTTTTAAAACAACCAACGAATGAAATGTTACGGTCTGATGTTCAATAAGGCTTTTGTGTTAAAGAGCGACATGCCAAATTTTAAAGAAACACCCATTTAGGAAATACATACAAAAAAAATGTTAAAGAACTGATTTTCAAATAATGTTTATATACCAGCATTATTTTTTAAAGTCCTGTTGAATTTTTTCGGAACAGAGTGTTTTACTTTAATTGGAAACATCCTAACAAATTATTTATATTTAAGAAAATTGGATTTTTTTCCTTATAAATATACAGTTGAAAGAGTTCAGCCTAATAAACACATTACATTTTATACATAGTAAAAAAGTAAGATATTAAAAACAAATAATTTATTTATATATCAAACAAATAATTTATTTATATATTATATTGAATGGATTGATATATCCATCCAACAAAGTTCCCAAATAATTCCATTTAAAAATATAGTGTGTCCAGTATTGAGACTAATCAAAATCTGAAAGAATTCAAGCTAAAACTCGGAGGATTCAAATTAGAATTACCAACTTTAAGGATAAAACGAAATGATTTCAAATAAAGATTAAATTATTTGAAGCCTTTTAAACAAATCAGAAGCTTTTGTAGAAAAATAAAGGTGATTTGATATCATATCAAGATTTAAAGGCTTATATTCATAACTGCGATTTTAAATCAAAATTAATTAATATAATCACTTGTAGTGTCTAGAAGCTTCAATTCATAGTTGATAGTTCCTATTAAACTTATTTTATTTCATTCAAAAGTGAAACGATTTGAAATAAAATTCTCCATCAGAAAATACAGGATCTTCTCGCAACATAATCTAAAGGAAGTGCTACATGATATCGGGCAGATGATTACAAGCTAGCAATAGAGATAGCACTTTTACACTTGGTTTTGCAACTATATATCCCACTTAATTTTTTTATTATCAATGAACTACTCTTATAAAGTTTTCGGAAAAATATAAATATAACACGGAAACTAAAACTTCTTGATAGTTTATGAAGTTTAGTATGATAATAATTAGAGTTGGCAGAAACGTGTGGCGGGACATAGGCGTACACATCATGATAAGCGTAATAAAAGAAATTAGTTAGTAACAAAAGCAATGAACTGTTACAATTTATAACAATGTATGCACAACTTACTCTCTTAAATAGCTTAATGAACTAGCATTTCTATCACTTTTTTTCTTAATTTTTTTTTCAGTTTTTTCTGCAAAACTTCATTCGGTATTGATAGTCGTGCCTTAAAATATTGTTTAGATTCATTGCTCCAATATTGAGATATGGTATAGCCTAAATCCACCACCGCCACTATGTAATACAAGCATACTTAAAATAGTCGTTGAACGCACTTAACAGATCTGGGGTTGCACCATCAGTACCACCACAAATTTATCTTAATCTGATAAAACAGGTGTCTTGCTTTAACACACGTGCGAACTTTTCTCTAACGGGATCATTTTTGCGTCCCCTATAGAGTGTAGCACTCGATTTACTTCGTCCACTATTTGCAGTGACTCCGTTAACGACAACGCACTGTTTTGTAAGTTTTGTATGGCGTCATGTAATCCTTTATAATTCTTGTAAATAGTTTTTAAAGCTGTTTCAATGGAAATTTCTTAGAATTTTGTCTGTCTCTCCCTTAAGAGGGCTAATCGAACCAGTGTTTGTGAGGTAATTTTTCAAAATTTATTTCTTCCATACGGTTTGGTCAAATTACACCAAATTTGGAGGATCAATAGTTGAAAGTGTACTAGAGGGTACATGTATATCTATTTTAATTAATTTTTTCACTTTATATAAGGAAAATATATACTGTAAATATAAGTGAAAATTGGACGAGGTAAAATTCATACATGTCGTCTAGAATGAATCTTCATAATTATGCTCAGCAAGTTTCAAACTTTTATTCCGTACTATTTGGTTAAAATGAATTTTCTAAATAAGTATCTTTGTCACTACAAATATAGCAAAGAAGTGTTACCTCTATCGGGAATCGCACCTCAATGAAGTCGGTGAATAAAATGT
>JANEYF010001482.1:0-78709 GCA_029963845.1 Rhamnusium bicolor | reverse complement strand
TATTAATTTTATCCAAACCGACTAATAAAACTACAGTATTTTATATTATCCCATTCGAAACTAAACGGTAATGATGGTTTTTACACTTCTAATATTGAAAATTGTCCAGATGAAGTAAAATATAAACCAAATGCATTTGTCTTAATCTGGTGCGCTATTTCTGAAGCTGGAATTTCAAAACCTTATGTCGGGCGAATTCGAGGCGAAGCTGTGGATGCACACATTTATATTCGTAAATGTCTTCCAAAACTGATTAATTTTATTAATACCCAACAATAAATGATGAAATAATATTCTGGCCCGATCTCGATTCATGTCATTATGCCAGAAGAACTAACGACTGATTTACCGAAAATGACAAATTTTGTACCTAAAGACGACAATCCTCCAGATGTTCCTAAGATGCGACCTGTTGTAGCATCTAAAGCGACCAACAGTTTCGGACAAGAATATTTCATCGTCCAGAGAAAAATGAAACAAGTTCTAAAAAGTTGCGTGCCGAAGATAATGGTCTCTTATCATTGTTGTAAAACTATTTTCTCATTACTTTGAGATATAGGAATAACCCCTTATGTTCATATTTCAATACGTATTTTTTTTAAATGTTTAATTAAGAGATCTAACTTTGTTATATACGCTATGTGATTGATTTACCTTGTTGACATAGTGCTCCCACAGTACATATTACAAAATAACTCCATGATGTTTCAGCTTGTAGCTGAATGCTTTTTCTTTCATATAAATAGCTTAGCTTCAAAGAAAATATTACTAATACTGCAGAACATATAGTTAAGATCCAGATGGACAAGGATAATGGTTTCACAAATATCTCTATAGAATTTCTAGACTTTGGATTTCGAAAAATAAAGGCTGCCCTAAAAAACAATTTCTCACATTTAAACTACTGTTACAGGTATTTCAAAACCTTATGAGCCGTGAAATGTGCAAACGGCAGAGCTTATTCCGAGCTATAAGTATATTTTGAAAACATTTACTCAGCTATCTACCATCTGTATACAATGGAAGCTCGGGATGTTTTTAGGAAGTGGTGTAACTGAGCTGACGGCCGGAGTTGTGCCTCTGTGTATATGAAGGTCGAAGCTCATAAGGTTTTGAAACACCTCTATACTTAGATAAATAGATTTTTTAACATCTGGATCAAATTCCTAAAATTCTGATTAAACAAATTATGGTAAATGCAATATAGAATTAACATGTTACACGTTATTACATGTAAGTGAAATATAGTTACGTAACAAGACCGGAAAGTTATTCTTTACTGGGTGAGCTGGACGCTGGCGAGCCCAATAAAAACATTTTTCGGGTGTGTTGCGAACAATATGTTTGTGCTTAATTAGGTACCTACCCTATTGTTGTCAACCAAAAGTGACATAAGGAATCGGCAAACACTTTATGAATCCCTTATGTCACTTCACCGGGCTAGACCAGTAAAGATATACAGTGTATCCACGAATGGGCTTGACTATACTTGTAAACTTTTTCAGTTTTGATTTTTTCATAAATAATAATAAGTTATACTTCATAAAAAATGAAAGGTGTAAGAAAATGGTTTTTTTTAATAATTCCGCAACGATTGATCCAACGATAAAGTTAAAGCAGACAGAATTCCTCACATTTTTTGTATATACATTTTTTTCTGTATGTAACGATTTACAGCGGCGGAAAGATAAACATTTTCCAAAAGAACTCCATTTTTATTGGTAAATTTTTAAGAACAAATTACACTATATTATTTTTAACGTTTTTCCACACCACAATAAGATTATATAGCGAAATATGTTTCAAATTACAGTGATTTGTCTTGCTACATATAAATTCTCTTACCACCGTGCCGACCGCGGTGGCGGAAATAAGTACAGAATATTAATATTAGCATATGAATGTTTCAAGTTCCATTCTGTTTTTTTTTTGTAACAGATGTTTCCTAGACCGTCTCTCGTCTTCCTTTGATTTGTAATGATCGAAAAGGGTGTTCCCTCGGCAGCGCCCCCGGTTGTGGTTTAACACATAGGGTCAGTGACCAGTGTTGTTAACCCTACCGACTTTTTGGTGGATCAACCGATCTATCGATCCACATATAAATCCTACCGAAAAGCCGACAGAAACTAGAAATTTAACGACTGATCTATTTGAAAAATACTTCACATCAATTTAAATCTGCTTTATAGTATACAGCGATCTGTATCCACAACTATGCTTACATATGTAACTGTATATGAGTTGCACCCTGTTGAAACTAGAGAATGTGTGGAATAGGCCTACTGGGATACCACAACAAAAAAAAACGCTCCATTTATTCTACCTCATGATGGTGTGGAAATGAGTTTACAGAGTTATTATAATCACGTAATGAATAGCCAGAAAGAATAAAAAAAAGTAACAAAAATAGTTTTGGAAAATGTTCATCTTTCCGCCGCTATAACTCGTTACATCTTAGATTTACAAAAAAATTTTATACAAAAATTTAAGGAATTTTATCTTCTTTAACATTTTTGGCATTGGATAAATATGAATTAGACATATTTTTATCCTCTGAAAATTTGGACTTAATTTGTATTACTGAAAGCTCGGTGTTATCAAATGAAATAAACTATGTAACAATTCCTGGATAGAAAATTGTTAGTTCTTATTGTAGAAAACATTATATACATGGTGGAGTTATAATATTATCAAAAAAATTTCTATTCTACAGTTGAAATGACAGATATTGTAAATTTAATTGTTGATAAAATTTTTGAATGTGCTGCTATAACATTATCAATTTCTGAAATTAATTATTGTGTATTATGTATTTATAGAACACCAAATTCTGATTTTATTTTTTTCAAAAACTTGAGGAAAGTTTAAATAATATCATTAGTAACAGTAATCTAAATAGGATAATTATTTGTGGTGATCTAAATATAAATTACCTTTATGAAAATAATGATACAGCTGTAGGATCTTATAAATTCTTTTTATATGCATTCAGTTTTTAAAGAACCAACTAGAATATATCAAAATTTTGAAACTGCTGTAGATTATATACTAACAAATTTTAATAATAATATGTTACGCAAATATTATACATACTGGATTTTCCGATCACTCTGCTCAATAAATTATTTCTCCAGTATCTACTATAGATTCAGTTCAACAAATTAAAATTAGATCATTTACAAAAAACAATATAATATGACATTTTAAAATTTTCTAGAGGCCGATACCTGGCAAGATGTACTAAAGGAACAAACTGCTGAAAATAATTTATATCATTTATAAATATTTGTTTTCCATTTCGCACCAAAAATATTAATACCAATAAGAACAAAAATTGGCTAACTTTAGGGCTATCTTCTAAAAAATTAAAAGAACTTCATCACATGCTAAAAAGGGGTCTTATAAATCTTGATTATCATAAACGTTATAAAAAAATATACTCTAATTTAATTATACAAGCTAAAAAAAATGCATTTTGATCAAGTTATAGAAAACTCAGAAAATACGTGTAAAACAGTGTGGAAAATAATAAATAATAATATAACAACTAACACTAATTTAAATAAAAAAAAAAGAAATAATTATATATAATAATTTGCTTACAGATAAAACGGAAATTGCAAACACTTACAACTCATATTTTATTAATTTACCAACATCTATTACCTCAAACAATCAAAACAATAAAAAAAAGTGAAAACAATAGTTCTGTATTAAATGATACTATTTTCTTAAAAGATGTAATTATTTCTGAATTAATTGAAGCCATAAGTAATTTCATCATACTCAACTGGTCTTGATAATATTTCAATTTTAATAATAAAAAAGTGTAAACATTTGTTAGCGATACCGTTATGTCACATTATAAATTCTTGTTTTACACAAGGAGCCTATCCAGATTTTTAAAAAATTTCAAAAGTTATTTATTTGTTTAGAAAAAGCGATCCTCGCGGTATATCAAATATACACCCATATCTTTATTATCAGTATTTTCAAAAATACTTGAAAAAAATCATTTTCAATAAAATAGTAAACTTTTTGGAAACAAAAAAAATATGTTCCCCTAATCATGGTTTTAGAAAAGACCATTCAACAACTACAGCGTTATTAAGTTTATTAGAATATGTTTATCACAACCTAAACATGGGCACAAAGTCATTGCATTATTTGTGGATCTTTCAAAGGTATTTGTCTGTGTGGATCATGACATTCTCTTAAGTAAATTGGAATGCTATGGTCTTCGCGGGCAATGCAACAGTCTTCTCAAATCCTACCTCTTAAATAGAAAACAATGTGTTGATTTTTTTGGAGCAAAATCTACTGAACTTGACGTTAGTATAGGTGTACCACAAGGCAGTGTCCTGGGACCTCTACTATTTCTATTATACCTTAATGATATAGATCAACATATAACAGAATTTCACTGTGCATTTGCAGATGATATTACAATTGCAACAAGTGGACAAAATTTAGATAATGTGATAGATAACTCAAATTTGCTGTCAGTTTCGAACTTCATAAACAATAATTTAATCACAAATACAGAAAAAACTTTTTTCATGCAGCTTCATCCTGTGAGTGCTGCAAAGTATATTGTCAGTCCTCTTATATGGTTTGAAAATAAGTCAATTTAACAAGTGAAACAATTTAAATTATTTGGCAGACGTATTGATTTTTCTTTGGACTGGAAATCTCATATAAATAATATTTGCAATAAGTGCGCAGGCAAACACAATTTCTTACACCTTTCATTCAAGACGGCGCTCGCGCCTCCCCTCCCCCACAAGGTCAAAAACTTGGATTCTTCATCAGAGTCCCGACCTGAACAACATATATCAAAATCGTCTCTACCTCACCTTTTGTAGGGCAAATGTCTCTACCGACTGGAGTATAGTGTATTTATACTGTTTTATTAAAAATTTAGATCGGTTGTCATATCTCTAACGTTATCAGATGTTATAAATGTTATAAAATATTATACAAAATTTGTAAAAAAAAGTTGTCATAAAATGACTATGTTCGGTATTATAAACGGTGTTGCTGATGGTCAACCCAGTCTTGGAGGTTACCTTAAACTCCAAATTCTTCTTCCATAATCTATAACTTTGGCTCTGTCTGCTCTGACAAACAAGGGTGAACTTCCATAGTCAACTGTCATCCTCTCAAGTGCCCCTACCTGTCCATCGAATGTACCGTCTTTATTTTTATAGCCCCAAGACTTTGATAACGTAACGTTTGCTCTAAAAATTGTATTTAATCTTCAAGGCGGTGTTTTCATCAGGTGATCAACTTAAATCTACAAATTGCTCTTAATATTTTTCTATTGATGGTAGTCAGAGGACTAAAACAATTATCTCAATTTAAACAAAATACATATTTAGTGGGTAAAATTACAAGCAAAACTAATGTCTACTTTTTTATTTGTACAAAAAGTAACTTTCGTAAAACTTGCTAAATAAAAGACACTAAATTCAAATTTAGAACAAATAAAAAAATATACATTAATTTTGCCCGTAATTTCTCCTATTAAATCTAAATGATTCAAAAAAATGTTTTCCTAAGATTCTGTGTTAGATAAACAGACACGTGGTTCTACAGTTTATTATGGGATGGGGTCCGACTCACATGTAGGGCATCGACAATTCCCTTTCCCATCTTAGGCTTAAACAAATTACAAATAAAATTTCTAACTTGGTCCAGGATGGATACGAGCCATCGACCCAAGGCACTTGACTGCCACACCTTTGAAAATGAAATAACAGTTTTCATTTTTGGTTATCTTGAATAGAACAAGTTTAAGGACTATTTTCAGATTTCTGATGGCTACCTGATGAAACGCCGTGCGCCGTCTTAATAACAAAAAAAATAATTGTATAGACTTACGTAAAGTTGTAGTAATACTTGCAGGAAAGCATTAAATTATAGCCAAATCGGTTGAAAGTGTTAATTTCACGATGTCTTTCACTGCTTAAATAGTCCATTAGTTTTCCCTCAAACGGAACTGGTAGCTAAAAATTGTGGCAATTTAAATCATGCAAACTTCCTCAAGCGCCCAAAATTTCTAATACACTGTGCACAGAATGTCAAGGATATTGGAAAAATCACAGATGAATACGCCCCTGCATTTTTCCATGTGTATGCTTCTACGTGGTCTTTAGATGTCCAGAATAAAAAAAGTTATTTCTTTCTCATCGCATTCGTTTTTTCTAATGTTCGATAGATAGTTAATTACATTCTATAGTTAATAACATTCAAGTGTGTTTGAAACGATTTCTGTGAAATGTTTGAACAAATATGGAAGCAAGGCGCCATTTTCACAACCTAATGCCAATAGAGCCATTAGTGTGCTCCAATCTCTCTTGCGTCAATTCGATGTTGCTATAGAATTAGGAGTAAGCCAAAGTATCAATTCTGTACAAGAACGGTGCAGAAGTGATCTACCTCGGTCTACAACATCATGACAAGGTCATTATCTTCGACTTACAATAAGAGAGAATCCTATCCTTTTTGTTTTTCAAGTAAAAAGTACCATATATCCAGCACATGGGGTTACAGTAAGTGTCCAATTAGTACGTGATAGATTCACGGAGTTTGGCCTGTCAAGTAATCCTTCATATCGAACCCCTCGGTTAAGTCCAGTTGACCAATGACTGTGCAGTCAGTTTAAAGTGGGCAAGGGTTCATCAGAACTGAGACAAGGAATTTAGTTCAGTTTTATTCAGCGATGAGTCTCGTTTCGGCTTGCACAGCAATGGCAGACGTCTATAGTTTTGGAGGATGTCAGGACATACAGCCAAAGATTTATCCAACCCGCAATCGCTTTTAGAGGAGGCAGTGTTGTGGTATGGGGAGGAATATGTGTTGGAGGACGCATTGATCTGTACATCTGCAGGAGGACCATGACTGGACAAATGCAGACCTATGATATTGTCAGTAATATTGTGACGACTTTTCAAGCTACAACTAGCGAAAATTTTATTTTTATTGATGATAGTGTTCGCCCACATCGTACTCAGGAACTATTCAACATCCTTGAAACTCACCAAATTGAATACATTTCTCTTCCACTGCGCTCTCTTGACTTGAATCCCATTGAACTTGTGTGGGATTTATTTGGTAGGGCACTTCAAAACCATTAACTGGCTCCAGAGAACATTAGGCAACTTATCAGATATTCTTCCCATTTTATGGGCACAAATCCCACATTATCAGAAGCATGCCCAGACGTTTGCTTGAAGTAATTAGAGTGAGGGGTCTGAATACGACGTATTAATGATAGGATTAGGACGTTATTAGTTTCCCATGGCTAGATACTTCATAAACTAAAAGGGCTTTTTCATAACCAGGTTATGCAAAAATGTTAATAAAGAAGTTGTCAGTCCCCCCCATTGTTAATTCAATGCTTTCATGAAAATATGAAATATCCTTAACTTTATGTGCAAGTGTATAATTGTAACCTAGACTTCATTATTATTATATTTATTTGTGGTGAAGCCTTCATCTGCTTTTAAGGGACATTAAAAGGTACACATGATAAAACATCATCTGTTCATAACTCCTTGTGTTAATAAATTTGGAAACAATGGTTATGCGCCAGTTTCCAAGTATATGGAATATTTTTTTTTTATAAAAGAAAATCCTAGGTCAGCGCCCTAAGAAGAGAGTATCGAACAAATGGCTATATAACTTGTATCAAAAATTATCGTAAATATGTCAAATACTACATGTAACAATATTTAAATTTTTGTAATACTAACAAACCTGATTTGGGCCCAACTAAATAATAATTTTATTTTTATTTAACAATTGGTTATATTTTCTAAGAATTCGAGCAGTCTTATAAGGGCAGGTGTTTTGTGAAAAACTATATTTTCAAGAAATATTGAATACTAGGTAAAACTAATGTAGCCTCTGTGGTTTATGAATAAAATGCCAGATATAAAATACAACTAAGTATTTAAAATATTTAAAAATGACATTGACATTACAGCCAAGAAGACTGTATAGTGTCCTACATTTTTATTAACTCTATTACTAGATAAATATTGAAGTGATTTTATAGTTAGATACTTATTTCAACTGATGTTTCTATTACACCACGATCGAAATTGACTGATGGAGAAGAATCGTCGAATTGTCTCAAAACATATACTTTGATTTATTCACAACTAATTAATTCCAAATTAGTAACTGCCTAGTGTGAATATCACGCAGAAGTGTGAATTACTAAACCTCTGTTAAAGTGCGATATCATTCATTACTATTACACATAGTATAAAGAGAACTTAGTAAAATTCTGGCAACACCCAACACCTAGGTTTCAGTAGTCTCGAATGTTCAAAATTGGTATTAAACGAAATTAGTTACGTAGGTGCTGTGGAGCAATATAGTTTGATTATTTAATTAGACAATTCTGTACTTTTACACAGCCAGTATAACAAAACTTACAACAATCATTGTTTTAAGGGTAACTCCTGTCATATTTCTGCGTATCCAGTATTTGTATTCGTCTTTAGTATTATAACCATTATTTTCATTATAGAATCCAATGTTATAATGTTTCAGCGTACCGCCACGATCGGACGAAGGATTATAAACTTCATCTATGGTATAATGTTTAATACCACCTTTTCCGTTTCTTCCAGGATAAACAACTTGTATATTAGAATTTATATACATTCCTACATTTTTAAAAATATTTAAAACTTTTTTTGTCGAACTTAATATTAACCAGTGATGTCTAACATCAAAATATTTATATCTTCCACACTGAAAATGAAAAAGCAATTACGTTTTAAGAAATAAATAAGAAGTGCACCTTACCTGTAATAAGAAATCTTCAGCCATATCACAGTCTCCATCCAAAATCAGCCCCATGTGTTTATAATTAGGCTTAAAGGAATCTGGGATAATAACTTGGTTAATATTTGAAACTGATATATGCTTCTTAAACATGAAGTATTTGGCAATTTTCAGTTGTTCTAAAATAAGAGATAGTGGCAAAACAACAGTCATATCCAGCAATAGCAGCTGATAAAATTTGGTTACGCCGTATCTTAATATTGGGACCCAAATGATACTTTATGGCTGTCGATAGGTACTTAAATAAAGAAGTTTTGCAAAAAAAGAATGCTATTAAAATTTAGGAAAAAAAAGTTGATTCAGGTAATTTATAGATAATTTGTAAAATATTTACATTTTCATAATCATGAGGATAATTTTTAAAAAGTTACACAATTTTGATATTTTATTACAAATTAATTTTTTACTAATAAAACTATAATAAAAAAACCGCTGCCAATTACTTGGGGATCAGAACTTCCTCACCGTAGTAAAACTCGACATGTGGTGGAGTTTATAATAAAAGTAATTTTTGACGTTTTAAAAAAGTCACATTTTTTGACGTTTCAAAAAAAGTCACATTTTTTGACGTTTCAAAAAAAGTCACATTTTTTGACGTTTCAAAAAAAGTCACATTTTGACGTTTCAAAAGAGTCACGTTTCAAAAAAGTCACATTTTTTGATGTTTTAAAAAAAGTTGCTTTGACGTTTCAAAAAAGTCACATTTTTTGACGTTTCAAAAATTGGGACCGATTTTGTCATCAACGAACTCAATTTCTTCCTTGACAGACACAAACAGAAATTTTTTTCTGTCTGAAATTTTGTGTATGGTAATAATTCGTCGAGATTCGTCTAGAAATGCAATAAAAATTTTCAATTTTTTTCACGAATACATAACTTCCTCAATTTGAGAGATGTGGAAGTAATTAAAATACCAAAATATTCCAACAGAGAGGTGAGATTAATCGACAGAAAGTAAAAACCTCAAAAGTAATATCTAAATATAAGGTAACAAAATCGTAATCCTCTCACTTTATTTAATTGAATATTAAATAAAGTTGCTACACACACTTTTTGATGATTTAGTAAGTTTACATCATACAAAGAGAAGTGATTAAGTTTTAATTACGATTGCCCACTAGTAAAAGATTTTTACTAAAAAGGATTTCCATTTATTACTTCCTCACCCCTCAAAGTGAGGGTTATGTATTCGTGAAAAAAAAAATTGAAAATTTTTATTGCATTTTTGGATGAATCTCGCCGAATTATGATGATACACAAAATTTCTGACAGAAAAAATTTTCTGTGCGTGTGTGTGTCTGGTTCGCGATAGCAGCTACAGTTTTTGACATAAAGCTTTCAAATTTGGTACACACATTCTAGAGTCAAGGATGAGATTGAGTTCGCTGATTAGCAAAATCGGTCCCAATGTCTAAAAAAAACATTAGTCACATTCCACCAATGTGACTTTTTTTGAAACTCAAAATGTGACTTTTTTGAAACGTCAACAAATGTGACTTTTTTTGAAACATCAAAAATTACTTTTTATTATAAACTCCACCACACGTCGAGTTTTACTACGGTGAGGAAGTGCTGATCCCCAAGTAATTGGCAGCGGTTTTTTTGAAACGTCAAAATGTGACTTTTTTAAACGTCAAAAAATGTGACTTTTTTGAAACGTCAAAAAATGTGACTTTTTTTGAAACGTCAAAGTGACTTTTACTTCCTCACCCCTCAAAGTGAGAAAGTTTTTTTATTGCATTTCAGGACGAATCTCGACGAATTATGATGATACACAAAATTTCAGACAGATAATTTTTTATATCTGTGTGTCTCGGTGTCTGTTGTTCACGAGAGCAGCTACAGTTTTTTATATAAAGCTTTCAAATTTGGTACACACATTCTAGAGGTCAAGGAAGAGATTGAGTTCGTTGATGAGCAAAATCGGTCCCAATGTCAAAAATATTAGTGACATTCCACCAATGTGACTTTTTTGAAATGTCAAAATGTGACTTTTTTGAAAAGTCAAGAAATGTGACCTTTTTAAAACGTCAAAATGACTTTTTTGAAATGTCAAAATGACTTTTTTTGAAACGTCAAAATGTGACTTCTTTGAAACGTCAACAAATGTGACTTTTTTGAAACGTCAAAAATTACTTTTATTATAAACTCCACCACACGTCGAGTTTTACTACGGTGAGGAAGTTCTGATCCCCAAGTAATTGGCAGCGGCTTTTTACTTCGACAGCCTTTAAGGGAAGGTCGATTATACGTGTTTACTATAATACGTTTTTCAGCAATAAATAAATTACCAGCAGGTAATCGTATTCATTTAAACATATGTTAGTGTCTCTGATAATGGCTTTTATTAAAAATGTATGCTTTTTATTGCAATAATTGGAAAACAAATAACCATCTTTAATCTTTTTATTTATTACCTAGACATACATATACAGGGTTGCCCACTAGTAATTGGAAAACAAATCACCAGCTTAAATCTTTTTATTTATTACATAGACATATACAGAGTGTCTCGTTCTCATATATTGGATTTTAGATCATAAAGATATGTACCCGAGGTAGTCATCTTTAATTTTTTTATTATTTTGACATGTAATTAATTACTTTATTTATATTAGTTTATTTTTTAAATAACATATCTAAATCCTACTGATACTGCTGCCGAATTTGATTTTTATTATTTATTACCTAGATGTATAATTATAATAAATACTAGTTACTGTGATGATGTCATCTTATATTTACATTATTTTTTTAAATAACAAGTCTTAATCTGTCTTAGTCTATTAAATCCTGCAGGCTCTAGAATACCGCGGCCATATTTAATCTTAGTATTTATTGCTTTAACCTATAATTAATTACTTTTTAAACATTCTCGTTGGTAGTGCTTGCACAAACATTCAATAACTAGATCTCTAGCAGCCATTTTGGTCTTATAACAATCGTGCAGACTCAAGAATACAGCGGCCATCTTTAATCTTATTGCTTTGATATACAATTAATTAGTTTTTTAAACGCTCTCATTGGTAGAGTTTGTATGAACATTTTTTAAACGCTCACGTTGGTCTGAAACATACTATTCGCTTCACCCTCCTTCGTTTTTATCCCATATCTACGTCTTTGGTATAGGTCAAAGCTTCTTAGTTCCTCCCTTTTAGTCAACATCTTAGATATGTCTATGGTATTGGTTAAATCCTCTTATCTCCTCCTCCGATATTAACATCTAAGTCCTATGTTATTGGCCAAAGCCACTTAGCTCCTCCTCATCCGATACTAACATCTAGGTCCTTGGATCTAAGACCGCCCACGTACACGCCCCCAGGGTCGATGATAATAATGGAAACGATACGTTGGTAGGTGACCTGATGCCGACACTGCTCATCTACTCTCATTTAAAAATTGATCCTACTATAAGGGTTCCTATCAAATCCACACCACACATTAACGCCAAATATTTCCTGAAATGCACCTTTCCTAACTAAATGAGAAGAACATACAAAATATATAATATTAGTAAACTTAGATTCATCGGAAGAAAAGACGATTCTACGTAAATTTGGCAGCTGCCGTTCAGTGTTTATGAACTAATTGCAAAAATCTAATCTTCGCTGGTAATCCGCTTGGAAAAGATGGTGATGAATTTGGTATTTGTAGGATTTGTAACCATATTTTTTTCAAGATCTTCCTAGCACTTTCATGACTAATCCCAATGTCATTATTGAATTGTCATGTCGCAATGAGGTTGTTCTGTCAACCGCAACACAAACCAATGTGTTTATCTCCTCTTCTTCACTCACTATATATGTATTTTCATCATTTTGATTTCTCTCCGTTTTCAAATGATTTTCCAACCAAGAAATATACATTTCAAATGGATGTTGATGATTTTGATACCTTTGAACATACAGAGCTTTAGCTTTTCAGCGATTTTTTCTTTCCTCAACGTATCATGTCAATTTGATGTTCACGGGTAAAAAAGGTAATTTGCATAAAAATCACTAATTCGCACTTTTAATGAAAGCTATACATTTAGGTAACGCAGATGCAGAATTAATTAATAAATGTCAATAAACAGCTAAATAGTATTACAATAATAGCGCTGTTGAACAAATGAGAATCGTTCAACTTTTTATTCGAAGTTTATAATCAACTTCATGGTTAAACCTATATTGGAGATCATTGTTTCTCAGTCAGTAGTAACTATTAGATGCAGTTTAATAGTCAGATAGAAATAACTCATGAAATATTATATTTAGACATAAGGTATGATACACGTTTTCGTAGAATCCAAGAATGTGAAAATGTACAGAGGGTCCCATTTGGATTATTGAAGTAGTTCGTGTTTGAATGCCATTTTCTAGAACACTTTCGGTTGAACTGGAATTGAGTTCATTGTGTGATCAGCAATAGCATTGAGCTAAACAAATGCCATCAGATTTTTCCACCTTTATTTGTTTTCCTTCAAAATGGTATTATTCATATTCATAATGACGCTTTTGACAGCCTTCTCGGAAATTATAACAGATAGGTATAGAGATACAAAAATATGTCCCATTTAAAATAACACAGTTGATATTGTTTCCGTACAAATCGGAAACGTCAGTCAGATGTTTTGGTGCTTGAATTCTACATCTAGATAAACTATATAACTATATATAACTTCAAATCGATATTCGAATTTAATCTGTGTTCAAAAGAGTTCTCTCTACAATTGGACCAGTTTTGGATATCTATTTTATCTACAGATCGTGGTGACTAAAAATGTCCATGGGTAGATTTTTTTATTGTTAAAGTACCTACCTATGGTATCTAGAGTATCCTTATTAATACAATTTATTTAACATGTTTTTTGTTTTTTGTATATTTAAATAAATATTGTTATTATATATTACTGAAATGTTACTGAAATAAGCATTACTTCCAAAAATCCAGAAAATCTAAATTTATAAGGAAGATGAGGCAATAACGATTAAATAGAACCTTCGTCATTAGAATGATCCACTTACAAGTTATTTATACACTATGTGTATTAAGGTATGAGACAAAGTACATTGAAGGAGACTGAAATTTAGCACTATGTATATCGCGCGTACTGTGCACTGTTCACAGCACGACAACTAGATCAAAATAAATTCCCTACTCTGCACACGATAATACGCTGACCTGCGGCGGCTTGTCTGCCTTTGGTTTACTTTGCAACGTTGCAATTTAAGACACCCATGTCTAATAGTTCAAAACATAGACTGTACCACCCGCTATTCTTTTAATGGACTAACTGGGCCTTTTGCTATGTTGAATGTACTCCTTATAAATAACCATAGTAATTGGAATATCAAATGCAATATTAAAGTAGCACATAGAATCGCCTTTTACAGATCAGATTATTTAATTATTTTTGCATATTGCCATGTATTCATCTACTTACCTCGTCTGTTAAAGCAGCCAACAATAGCAGCATATTTTATGTATTTTGCTTCAAAATATCCTTCCATAATCTTATAATCTAAGAAGCCATTAACTGAAATTACCAATATAGCATTCAGAACAACAAGTTCACATAATATTATCATTTGCATTTTGAGCTGCATTTATACTAATCACAAAATGATAATTCAAGTGTATTTAATGTAACCATCCTGACATATATACATTGACATGGAAATTGCCCTTTAAATATTAACGAATTTTTTTGTTAAGAAGTTATGAAGTTGTGAACTCATAAAGGTGCTATAAATATTACATTCTCTTAATTTCCTATGCTAACTAAAATAAAAGATGTTTAAAAAAATAGCACGGTTTTGGAGCTTTTAAAAGTGTTTAGAATCTTGAAACAAAGGAAATGGGATTATTTTGATATAACTGTCATAAATGTCATTCTATAAAACTGACTTTCAAATAATTAAATTATATGTGTAATAGTAAAAACTAGTTACCGGACAATTTCCGTGTGTGCAGGGCCGGCACATGACAGAGACAATGACAATAATTTGTTACAAAACAATTAAAATACATACGTCCCCGAGTGTCTTAACATTTCATGAAATCTTCTGTACTGTGCTCACGGCATTAATATATTGATATTATTAGAATTTGTTCTGCGTGGACAGTATTCAGGTTGGAACGATTTGATCAATATATCACTGTGTTTAGGAAAAAGGATCATTCTACGTCGACAGATGTCAGCAGCAGAGCAAATTTAAAATGGTTCCTCCACGGCAAATTTCGATACGCGCGTAAAATTGAGCATTTCTTTGCAAGACTCGTTTACTACATGTTAACAGTTGAATAACACTTAAAATACACATAATAACATTAATAATTTTATGTCTGTTAAAATCCATGGTCTCGTTAACACAAATCCACACATACTGATTTTTTAAACACGAACCAAAATTATTTACTTTTATCCTCGCGCTTGTTAATAAAATTACAGTAGGCCAAAACTACAAAAATTTCTTACAATATAGTATATTATTAGAAATTAAAAAAAAAAATAAATGAAACCGAAAAAATGTTGTACAAAATTACGAGTGTGAAATAAGCCAAAAGAATGAACTTATATATAGATAAACCCACTAGGGTAGCTGCAAAGTAATATAACTTTAATTATAAATTATAAAATACACAGTATAGCAAAAATGGCAAATGATCTTGAAATAAACAATCCAAACCCTTATCTTAAAATAGGTACAGCAACGCAGGCAGCTCCAGGCCCCAAAGTATTCTACTCGGTTTGACAAAAATCAACTAGGGTGGAGAGGTAAACCTTCATTAGGATTCCTCGTGATTGTTTCAATAAGTGAATACCATATAGAAGTTTGCAATAAAATAGTATTAACAGTATTATGACACTCATTTCAATGTCATAATGATGTTGTTTATAGCACTAATGCGATATGTTTTACGCAATTTATAAAAAAAATAAAACTTAATCCACACATTTTTGACTTAGGAATCAGTACTAGTTACACTGCAAGTAATTAAATTAATTAGACTTTCACTAAATATTTCACTTATATTGTAAGAAAACTAATAAAATCGGTGATTATTTTATTCTCCAATCCAACACAGACAAACGTCATAAGTTATGATGTATGTCACTGTTGGGTTGAACTCATAACGTAATACCCCGCGGCATAGTTGGCTGGTTGATGAAGCCGACAATGAAATATATTTGGATTTAAAGGTGATTTTTTTTTAATATTCTTTTTACTTTTTTCAACAAAATATTTATTTTTTAATGTCTTACTGATTTTTGGAGTGGCGGGTGCCTGTGGAAGAGCGGAATTGACGAACTTATTAAAAGAAGATGTTATAAATAAAGAAAGTTGCTTCAAAGTCCGAGTTATAAATAGAAAAACAAAAATTGATAGAGAATTTTTTTATAACCCCAGGAAACATAAAAGGTGTTGATATGAAATGCTGAAATGAGACCTCCAAATTGTACACATAATCGTTTTTTCGTTACATATAGAAATAAAAAATGTGTTAATATACCGATTGGTATAAATACAATTGGGGCAGTACCCTATAAAATTACCAATTTTTTGAAACTATCCAATCCTAGACAGTATACTGGACACTGTTTCCGACGTCGCTCAACGTCAATACTAGCGAATGCTGGAGCCGATCTTTTGACGGTAAAGAGGCATGGTGGGTGGAAGAGTAATGCAATGAGGGCTAATATTTTCAGGCTTACCAGTTGACGCCACTGGTCGAGTAAGGTCGTGTCAAAAGTTATTGTTAGGATCGTAAAAAATGTATAGGATTTTATTATAATTATTTCGTACACCAGCAAATAAAAAACCTTGTCAATTGTATCTCAGTTTTGTGCAGTTCCATTTTGTAAGGAAACAAAAGGCGGACATATTCCTCCGAGAGATAACCCTCGCCTAAAACAGTGGTAGGTAGCAATTCGCACGGATAACTTTACTCCTTCGAGACATTCGTGTGTTTGTAAGAAAAATTTTAATCCTGACGATTATGCGTTACCAAAGTCTACTACAGAAAATCGTAAGTAATAATCATGCACATTCGTTGTTTTCATTATGCTCATTCTTGATATAACCTAACTTTAATGACATAAGGCACCTCTGATAGGTACAATAATTTCCCTACTGAGGAAGTAAATTACTACTTTCCCCTTCTGCCATCATTGTGTTAAATGTTTTTCAGCTAATTTTTATAAAAATTACTAAAACCAAGCGTTAAAAAACCATAGTAAACATTAACGTTGTGACATAGACACTAACGCCTCTCGCGATAGTCCGCAGAGGGGTACATTGAAACCTCAGAAGAAAATAAAAGAAAACTGCAATTAAAATATTAGGTGAGAGTACTTCATCAGCATCACAAGACAAATTGGATGTTTGTATCACTATTAATACAAAGGCAACGTATTCCCAATCTGGAGTTAATCTCATAAATTGTCAACATTTTGTGAATAATATTTACAATCAGTAGTGTTGATTATTTAGTATTGTTTATTTATTACTTGTAGATATTGTGTGTTGACAATAAATAATATTAATTAATTAGTAGTTTTTTTTATGTATAAAAAAATTAATAAGTCGAGCATAGATAAAATCTTGTATATTATACGTGCCATATCTGTATTTTATAACACTCGTCTGTTTACAGAACTCACCTTCGGTTCATTCTGTAAATTTCAGACGCGTGCTATAAAATACCTCATATGGCACTTATAATATAAATCGCTATTATATGTGCTGAATATTAAGGACAAGACGTATGATATTATCTCCAGAAATCAACTACTATTAACTCGCCAAATTTCCCAAATCCAATATCCATTATAAATTACAACTTACCCAGAAAATCTGGACATTTAGTTTGTCAATAAATTTGATTTACAAATCAAAAGCAATCAATACTTCTCTGTTAATTAATAAATGAAGTAATAGACAAATTTATCCGAAACTATTTCGAAGTAACCAAAAACCAAATGTGCTTTAACAAAAAGTCCATACTTCGGCAATACCAAATGCTCTTCTTTATTAATTTCTTGACAGAAAAGAAGGACTTTTCCGAAACTATGGCTATTTAAAGCCAATGAGGTTAACAAAAAATAATATGACTGACATTGTTAACTATCAACTCAACAACGTTAAAATTACTAGATATTTGGAATTTGGACATTTCAGTGAGTGGCAGTACATTCACCAATTCAAGTTAGAAAACTAATATTTGTGTACTGACTTTAGGATGTAATAATGGTGGGCATGAATTTATCAAATATTGAAAATGTTTATTAGATAATTTCTTTAAATATTCCTCTCAATAAAGTAGGTATGTGGTATTTCCTCCGTGTTTAAGAACATGTTTGGTAACTAAACTTTAAAAAGGAAAGTATTTCACATTTATTCCCTGGAACAAGATGTATACGAAGCCGTAGTCGTGGCCTATGTCATAAGTCATAATTATCTGATGACTAATGGGGGACTCGTGCAGCCAAAGAAAGGCAGGGGAGTCTGAGACGTCTGAGCTAATAGGACATAAACCATTGTTCAGAACGTGTAATAATAGATTTTTTTTATTCATTCATTATTTTAACGTCGGCCTATTTCCACTTCTAGGGCTATCAGGGATTTTTTGCTTATCTGACAACTAATAGACAAGAGACCGGCTGCTTTACAACTCCTTCGAGGGATCAACTACAAAACCATCCCCAAAGATTGCATAGCTTCTGCGTATACTTGATATACAAGTTTCTCTTTCATATGTAATTTAATTGCTGTATTAGTAACGTATTTTATTTATGACAAATAAGTTAACGCAAACAACTTGCCTTATTTATTAATTTATTCAAATAAATATATCTACTAAATTCTTAACTGCTACCGCGTTCAGTTGTCCTCAGGCTTATATTGAATGAGGAAGCACCTTATTATAAATCCAATTCTACCACGCAGAGCCACCGCACATTTGCATTAGACACCTGCACTGCAATTCACCAACGAGTCCTTTTTGTAGGGTATGATTAATAAAGATGTGTATTTAAATATCAGTTCTGTATAAAAATGCTTCTGTCTAGATGGTGTTTTTTGTATTAAGAAAATTAATTTCTAGGTAATGACAAAGATATATCATGATATTATTAAGCGAATTTTAGTGCAGTTTTTTCTGTGACTAATAATTCCTTCCATAGATTTTGCCACTCGTTCCTATTTTGTGCCGTTTGTATCCTAAATCAAATATGTATTATATAAATTAAAACAAAATTTTCAGCAAACAAAAATTTCTTATTCACACTTAAAATTAACACCTTATTCATTTACACATGAATCTACCAAACAATGAGTATTTACAACTTTCCTATAATATTGAGCAGAAGGTTTTTCCGTTCTTGTTCTGTTAGGACTGTTGAAATCCACGTGATGGAGGCCAAATTTCTCCCTAGGATACAAAAAATTATACTTTATTTACATTTAAGCTAGAAAGTGATGTTGAATCGTATTTAAAACTAAATAAATTCGTTAAAAAAATTAGCACATCGTTTACGTTATATAAAATACTCTGACTGGCAAAAAAGAGAACAGGAAGAAAAATTGTAATATTTTTAATTAAAATTTTTCTCAGTGTAAACAAAACGTGTAAAATTGTTTCTTAATGTCTTTCCTAAACCTTTTCGCTTAAAAGCAGTTATTTTAGAAGGATAACGTCAATTTATAGAATAAAAGGTGTCCGACGAGAATTTGGGTACATGACATGAACAAAGATTATAAAATGATTAAATTTCTTTATTTAATAACAAATATTACTTCCCCTAGCTCTGATTACTCTCCAGATTATACGTTGTATGTCTTCAATTACATATTGGATGGCCTCTTGAGGAAATGTTATCCCATTCTTCCTTTAGGGCATCCCTAAGTTGCTGCAATGTTAACAACTGCCCACGACGTTGCCTGATTTCACTTCCCAGCATATCCCATACGTGTTCTATGGGATGTAGGTCAGAGTACGTGCCGGCTAGTTTAGGTCTTCAATATCGATGTGATAGAGGTAGTTTCTAACAATTCTGGCCACGTTGGAAAGAGCAATATGCCTCAAAAAAACCACATGGTCTTCCAAAATGTCATTAATGTACCATCTAGCCATTAAAGCACCTCCATCTACGAACACAAGCTCTGTGCGACCCGTTTAAGATATGTTAGCCCACACCTTTACAGACCCACCACTGTGGCTCACCCTCTCACTAAAGTTGCATTGCGCGTATCTTTTTCCTCGTCTTCTCCACGTTCTCTCTCTCTCCCATCCATCTGCAGACCTCAGGGCAAATTGGAACTCATCGGAGAAAAGAACATTGCTCCACTGCTCGATACTTCAATTGAGATGAACGCGTCTAAAATTTAACCTGGCCATACGAGGGTTCCAGAAAAACTTGGGGCCTATTGCTGGTCTTCTAGCAGACAAATTTGCTTCAACTAGTCTACTCCTAACAGTTCTATCGCTGACGTTAACCTGGCATACTTCTTGCTGTTCATTATTTGCTTGAACGGCAGTCATTTGTCGATCTCGCAGGATATAAATCACGATGAATTGATCATCCCTAGGAGTTGTGCTTCGGTTTCTTCCAGATCCCGGCCTTCTGCAGTATTCGTCGGTTTCTCGAAAACGAACAACCACTCTGTGGACACTAGATCAAGGAAGACCCAATCTTTCAGCGACTTCGCAGATGCTAAAGCTAGCATCAATTAAAGCAACTGCTTTAGCGGAATCTTCTGAAGGTAAAGACTTTTTCGAAAATTACCAGCAATCGGCAGAATGCAATACTGAATAATGATTTCTCATAGTGATTAAAAATGTTAAAATTTGTCAGTTTTCAAAATTAAGAGGAAAAAAAATTGGGACGAAAAAATGAGCAGAAAAGCTGCAAGAATGCAAAACTAATGGTTATACATATTTGGTGTACACTGAGAAAATTTGATTAGAAATGAAATACCAATTTTTTTTGCTGTGCCACTTTTTGTGCCGGTCAGTGTATACCTAGTATATTAAAACAAACGTTGAAAGTTATGACTGTCGAAAGCAAAAATAAAATCACACAAATATTAGACTGATTTTCAGACATACTGCCACTAAATTGAAAAGTTACTCGATTCCATACTTCCATTTAAATAAAAAAAAAGTTTTGTGTAATCGATGATAAACCCTATCGCCCTACCATAGGGTAAACATAAAATATTTGAAATTTATTACCTCACTAAAAACCCAAAATACACAGCTCTGTTTGTACCAAAAATATTTAAATTTAATAAATATTTGTAAACATAATTAACACTTACGTGTATCCCATCATCCACTCCATATTGTCCAGTAAACTCCATACAGTATAACCAAACACATTTACTTTATCAAACTCCATGGCATCTCTTATATTGCTAAGGAAAGTCTGAAAATATATTCTTAATGTACTTAATTTTTTTTTCACTTAGTTTTGTTTTCAAAGTAGCTTGAGTCTAATGCTTAATAATACCTGATAATATCTTTGCCTTATCGAATCATCACCGTAAGTACCATTATCTGAGTAACCATTTTCTGTTATAATAATTGCTGGATCATTGTATGTAGCTTTAATCCACCTTAGCAATTTTCTCATTCCCCATGGTGTAAGCTAAAAAGTTAATACATATAGGTAATCTAATTATGTGCTTTCTTGAGAACATTGATGACTTGATTTATAGTTGGGACAAATAAATGACTGTTTTCGTCTAAGATAAGATATCTAAGATAAGTTTAGAATTTCATAATTAAACTTTAATACTTAATATTTGCTGTACGTTTGAGATTAACTAATCAAAAAAATTAAATGTGAAGTTAATTTCAATAAACTTTCCTAATTTATAAAATTTAAAAAGCACTTCAATATAAAAACATTCTTACTTTCACCCAATGTGAAGCAGCTCCCTCCCAAGAAGGATCCTGGAATTCTGGTGCCCCTGTATCATCTTCCCAACTAGGGTTACCGATTGTAGGTTCTGGAACAGCTGCGACTAAATATGATGAATAACTGTTGAGGCCTAAGTAATCATAGGTGCCTTTAATATAAGCTATTTCATCTTTTGTGAATTTAGGAAGACGAGAAGAACTAAATCCTTCCAATTCACTTCTCATGGCGATACGAGCTTTCATTATTTCTGGATAATCCCCATTAAAAATAGGATTTGCATACCAGCCAAACTAAAAGCAAACATCCATGGAAAAAACTTATTGCGGTACATTTTACTTTATTACTTACCACAAACTGACGCTTTCTTTCAGCAGCTTCTGCGTCCGCAATAGAGAAAGAGTTTGGTTCATACCAAGGTGTATCAATAACGATGGAAACTTGTCCTAAAAAGTATATATAGAGACAATTAAAGAAAACTGGTAATAAAGCCAAGATCTCATTTTTTCCTCGAAATACTCTCTGAATATCTTTTTTTTTTACCATACATAATCCGCTTTCTTGGCGGTACAATAATATTTATCATTGTAAACTTGTGTTTAATATGACAACGACATAATATATAATTTATTTTATATTTTAAATTTAATTCCAAAAAGAATTTCGTTTAACTGTTTTTGACAACAGTTTTCATTCTAGTTCGTACACGAATTAGCTATATATGTAAAAATATATAGTATTCAATTTAAAAAAATAAAATGAATAGCTCTAGCCATTTTATGTGAACTTCTATTGTTTTTCTGATATGATTTTTAAAATCTACATAAAAAGTCCTAAAATTTTTGCATTTAGCATTATTTCGTAATAATAAAAATAACAAAATTAGGAGGGGGTATGTATTCGCACAAACTTACACCCTGTATAACTAGAAGCATTAAAATCTTTGTAACGTAGGTAGGTTAATCCTATATGAGTAATTATCATAAAAGACAACAGAATAATTCTTAATAATCTTCACCGAAACTACAATTAAGATTTAATATAAATAAATAAACTAACAGAAACAGAAGACAATAATTTTTATTTAACTTATTTAACAATTTTTTTAAATTTTTAAATAAATATTTATTTTTAAAGCTAAAATTTAATATTATATTTTAAACTTATTTTATACAAAATTAATTTTCATACAAATATTATTTTAAAAAACTTTTTTTTTTTTTATTTTTTTTTTATTACTTTTTTTTTTATTCTTTCAAGAAAATCTTATATTATATTTGATAATATTGGTTATTTATTGAATTGGATGAAATGTTTTGCTTAATAATATAGCTAATTCGTGGTACGAACTAGAATGAAAACTTTTGTCAAAAAATATTTAATGAAATTCTCTTTGGAATTCAATTTAAAATATAAAATAAATTGTATATTATGTCGTTATCATATAAAATACAAGTTTGCAATAACAAATGTGATCTAGAAAAAAACAGTTAAAGAATATATCGAGGTCAAATATACCAATAACAATTTCGATAATAATTATTCGGTATACCTTTTTGTGTTGCTCTAAATTCTTCATCATAAATATGATAAGCTCTTGCGTGCGCCTTTAAAACATTATGAGTGCAAAGATATTCTCCTATTCCTGGGGAAACAATTGCCGGTGCTTTCTGTGCATCTCCATAACCTTCGTGACAAATTTGTTTTGGTTCATTAAAAGTCAACCAATATTTAACGTCATCTCCAAATAATCGGTAGACAAGTCTAGCATAGTCACCAAAATAGTCTACGACAAACTCGCTAGTAAACCCTCCAGCTTCATGAATTGGCTGAGGAGTATCCCAGTGGAATATAGTTACCATCGGTTCTATACCGTTATCTTTTAGCTCTTTGATTAAATTTTTGTAATATGCCACTCCTGCATCATTAACTTGATTTGCAAATCCTAAAAAAAAGACAATGTATTTTTCATATTTATTTAATGATTAAAGAAAAGAGGAGTTATGTTTAAGATTATTGGTGTGTAAATAACAGGTCCTTTTTCTCACAAACTCTTTATTAATGCTACCGGTTTCGTGGTATTTACACTAAACATATTACCACATCTTCAAGCAACAAGAATTAAAATACAAATATACAAAGATTTGTCCACATTTAAAAGCAATAAACAGCCAAACAACAAAATACATCACTTTAAAATAATTATGTTAGATAAAATTTAAAACAAATTAATCAGTCTACGACATATCATCTCTGTTATGTTTAAATGTTGTGACCAATATGTAGCATTTCAAATAAATATTTATTTAAAAATTTTCGCTTGTTCATTTTCAATTCCATAGAATTAAGAAAAATAGTTAACTGTTTCATTCTATACAATCCATTTTAGCTCAGGAACAATCAAACGAACATTTGAAGATTACAAATAGTAATTAAAGGGTATTAGACCTGTTCAATCACAATAAAAAAGTTTTCGTATCCCTTGTAACAGCCCGCATTTGACAAAGCTACGTACTTTGTTGAATTTTAAAGTTTTGTGTTTGTTTGCTAACTTGAGTAGAATAATTCTGATATTGACTTATTGGAATATCAAGTTATAATTGGACACCGGACAATTAAAATATATACCTCGACTCTCGAGTTTCTTAACATTTCATGAAACCTTCTGTACTGTGTTCAAGGCATGCATGGGCCAGACAAGTTACATGAATCATATTGTGATACATGGATCGTAAAAGCCTTGCAGCTTTACACATACTTGTGTCCCAGAATGGATGTAACGTGAGATATAATGGACAATAAACTGTCGAATTTTGGAATGACACTTCAAAATTCAGTCCTGCTTGATCTAACACTGAGATGTATCAAAAATGTGTAGAACGGAAATCAATTTATAAAAATCGCTACTAATAAACTACCTGTATGTACGATCGGTCTTAATAATAATAATAATTAATTAAACACAAAACACTTCGACAAAAGAACTGTAAAAGGAATCTTGTTATATAATGACAATATAACCACCTTTATTTACATTGTTGCTTGCTTACTTGCAGATATTACTTGCTTAATTGCAAAATTAAGTTATTATGGTATATCAGGAAATAATTTTTCTTGTTTCTAAACTACCTCAATGGCAAACAACAGTTTACTAGTGTGAATACTTGATACAAACATCACAATATAGATCAGTTGAATCCGGTGTCCCATAAGGATCTATTTTGGGACCACTTCTCTTTAATATATTTATTGCAGATATATCGGGACTTCTACTATATTCAAAACTACACATATGTGCTGATGATAATCAGCTGATATATAATTTTTCTCCTGTAGAATTTCAAATTGCTGAACCTCAAATAAATAATGATTTAAGTCTTATATACGGATGGACAATCAAAAATACTCTTAAATGAAATGCTGACAAAAATCAAAATATTGTTTATGGAACTCCCTAGCAGTTACTGAATCTCGGCAAACTAAATATTCTAGTAAATAATGAAGCCATTGCATCACCCAATAGCGTTAAAAATCGTTGGTGTCTTTTTTGATTCTTTACTAAGCTTTTCAAATCACTTAAATACTATTTGCAAAAAATTTTTTTATTGTCAAACAGTTACATTCATTTAAAAAATATCTTGATACAAATACTAAAATATTGCTTTCTGAAATTATGGTTCTATCGCACTTAAACTACACAGACATTGTGTACGGTCCCTATCTTTCAAAGAATAAATACCAAATACAAAAAAATTTAAAAGTACTGTGTACGATATTTTACAACTATGCACAATATGGTCATATTACTCTGCTCTGAAATTACAGATCTTTTCTAAAATAAATTAGTATTATGCCTAGCTTTTGTTCTTAAGGTACTATCATATTTTCAACAAAAACTGACTACTATTGAAAAAAAGGGATTGTTTCACAAAGTAAATTTATATTCCTAAAATTTGGTCAGTAGGCACAAATTGCAACAACTTTTTTAATCGAATTTTTTTCATGTATTGGAAAATAAAGGTAGTTTATTAATGACGATTTTTATAAATTAAAAAAACTCTTGTATAACATATTCAACTATTTTTACATATATATTTAAAACTCTCCCTATACCATATCACATTTTTTTTAATCTTGATATTCTCTCTATAATTAAACTTAAATACAAACAAAATTTTAATCACTTTACTACTTTCTCCGACAATACTAGGAACTCAGACAGGCTGGTTGGGAAGTCGGTCCGGGTTCATGTTCATCCCCGGTTACACTTACGCTCTTCTGAGAGCCAAAGAATTGGAGTAGTTTAAGTGACGTTTAACGTCAAGTTTAACATGACTACAAGCAATGGTGCGCGATAGGAGCAGAACGAAAGATGCGGGACAATGCTGTGAGTGTGATTTAATTTAACAACGTAAAAGTATTTTTGTAGTTTAAATATAAACAAAGAGTGTTGCTTTATTTGTTATCGTTTTAGTGCCTGTTGCCTCCAAGAAGTGGATTTGCATTTATGAAACAACGACTATAGTTTGTTGATTTGTACAAGAAAAACATGTAAGAACCTTTCATTTTAAACAAAATGGAATCGTGTCACACCACAAAAAGAAACAAGATGCAGCTGTGGATATTGGTGTTTCGGAATTACTGTTAATCACCAGCGCAGCTTAGCTTAAGGAGTGGAATATGAAATGGAGTATATCATTATGGATTATGCATTATATTATTATATCATTAGGGATAGTTCTTTTATTTTCTACGAACTGAAATACCTTTGAAGGAGAATACTGCAATAAAGTTTACAAATTTTTTAATTGCAGTAATAATAATTATATTCAATCATTAATGCTAAACTCAAATTGGTGACGCCTAAGGAATTGAAATAAAATGGTAGAGTATTCAATTCGTCAGCAGTTTCTCAAACCTGAATTCTTTATGCACATAATAAAATCGAATTAAAAGTTGTCTATCTCTCCACAATTAAAATAAAATGTTGTTACACCTCTTAAAGGATATAATGAAAACAAAAAAATGGTTATTGACTTTTGACTTTATTATAATATTATAATAGTATATTATATATTATACTAAAGGCATATTTTAATTCTGAGTGTGAAGGTTTATTGCCCGAACGAAGCGACGACACACAGGACTACGTTTTAATACGATGTAAAATGTGAATTAAGTTTTCTAGCTGAATTTAAATATTTCAGTGGGGCTAACTCCAAATTTGCTTTTAGTTTTTTTCTATACATAAGATATTTGAACAAAACAGTTAAATAATACATAAAATAAATATATTTATGTGTATTTAAGATAAGAAGGAAAAGTAAAAAAAGCAACAAAATTATTGGTAATATCTTAAAACAAATAGAAAATAAACATACATTATTCTTTCATCCTTTTGGAAAACCTTTTTCGTTTGCTGAACAAGTTTCTTTTCGTTGTTTCTCTTCTGTATTCGGCTGTAGGATGGCCCGTCTTGAGCATCCAACATTATGTTGCCCTCGACGACTTGTTTACCGTAATAACTTCGATGGCGGGGAATCCTCGATTGTATCGCTTCACTACAGCCGGTAAATCCCCCAATGTATTGGCGGTTTAAAATGAATTATTGGAGTGGTTCCCCAAATTTTGGGCACGAAGTAAATATTTAATTTAATTTGGAATTTGTAAATATCACAATAGTGGTTTGCAAAAAAAAGTATTTGATAAGAAAAAAAAATAGCTTATTTAGTCAAACATACGTCCTAACTAAGCTAAAAAATATATAAATAGTTCATTCACAGATCTTTCGTAGGCCTGTGAAACAATATTCACACGTGGAATTAAAAGAGCCTTTGGTCAGGTGGTATACACCGTTGGTCTCCTTTTCATGCGAAACCTGCCTTTAATGAGATAAAAAGTAAGAGAATTAGAGTTTAAATATGCGGGAGAAAGTTGACTGTATACTGCCTCGTTGTCACTATGGGTATACCCGCCATCCATTTTTCCATTTTAATAATTTATTGCCAATTAATATTTTTACAAGTCATGCCTTAACTAATGTATATCATTTATAGCATTCATTGTAGTTTTACAATACTGATGTTTTAGGCATGAGGTACATATCGCGTGGAGCGGTAGCCATTCGCCCCGGCCGCTGTTATGGCCTTATACTTCATAGCATGTGTTTTACTGGGTATGGCTATTTCCTGTAACAAAGCAATTGCCGTGCTAAATAGAACGCAGGTTTTTTTTTAAATAATTAATTTGTATAGCATGATTTTTGTTGTTTGGTGACTTCTTGAATATATACAGGAAAAATTTAAAAGAAAAAACTATTTTATATTAATTTTTGTTGATATCATTATGTGTGTGAGAGGGAGGGGGCGGGGTGATTTGGTAGGACAGGAGGGGTGTTATGATAGTATGTTGTCCGTTTGTTGTTATTGTTACCGTTGCTCGTCATACAGTGGTAGTCTTTCGTGTATGTATATATGCGTATGCGGTATGTTATCGTATCTTCTTATGTGGGTCAAGTCCCTTGTCAAGTTTGAGGTTCTTGTGTTAGTTTTTAGAAATTTCGTCGCAGTTTCATATATGTATGGTTGTATAAGTTCTATGTTAGATTGTCTGTGTAGCTGTAACATGTTTATATATCTGTTTGAGTTAGTTAGGAGTCTCAGTAATTTATTTTGTGTTGTCTGTAGTCTTTTGTATTGTGTGTCGGATATGTGGCACCAGGCCGCGCACGCGTAGGTCAGAGTCGGTCTTAGTATCGTTTTGTATAGTAATAGCTTGTTGTCTGTCTTTAAAATGCTACGTCTGTTAATTAGTGGGTAAAGTTTACTCAATGTACCGTATGTTTTGTTGATTGTGTTTGTTATATGTTGCTTAAAAAATAGTCGTTTATCAAGTGTGATTCCTAAGTATTTAACTGTGTCTTTTTCGGTGATTGTTTTGTTGTTTATTTTTAGTTTATTGAACGTTTTTATGTTCGTGAATTTCTTTGTCAGCGTGTTAGTTTCTGTTTTGTTCTCGTTTAGTTTAATTTTCCATGTTTTGTAGTAGTCTGTCAGTCTGTTCATGTGCTTTCGTACTTTTTGTGTTGCCGTTTGTGCGTAAAAGGATTGTCCGTATATTGTCGTATCGTCTGCGTAAAGTATGGTTTTTGTGGTGGGATGTGTAGGTATATCTGAGAGGAGAAGGTTAAACAGGATAGGTGAGAGGACGGTGTCTTGCGGCACCCCTGCATGCACGTTTTTGAGTGGTGACATCGCATCGTTAACCCTTACTCGGAATTTCCTGTCGTTAATATAGCTTTTAATAAGGCTTACGAGGTAAGGTGGTAAGTCCAGATTGTTTTTGAGTTTATATAAGAGGACTGAATGCCAAACAGTATTAAAAGCTTTTTCCAAAAGAAGCGACTGCTTTTTATTAAGACCTTCTATGACGTCCTGCACGACTCTGCACAGTGCAAGTGCCGTGCTGTGTCCGCTCCTGAAAACAAATTGATTGTCTGGAATAAGATGCTTTTTATTGATTATATGGTTTATTCTTTTCAGGATGATTTTTTCTGCTATTTTACTCATTGCGTTGAGCCATGAGATTGGCCGGTAATTGTTTTTATCTTGTGCATTTTTATTTGGTTTTAAGAACGGAACCGCCACGGCAATTTTCCATCTTGGAGGAAAATACTGCAATTTTATGATATTGTTTATAATATGGGTGAGGATGACTAAGGCTTTGGTAGGGAGTGTTTCAGGATTATATTGGGGATATTGTCGGGTCCGGGGCTTTTTTGTTTGGTAAATGTCTGATAAGTTCTTTAAGTTCTTGTGGTGACGTCAGTAATTTAGTCAGTTTCCGTGGGAGTATTGTATAGTGGTCTTGTATTTCGTCTACGTCATTATTTATTATTTCGTGCTGTTCTGTCATGTCTGGTTGAGCTGTGTGCACTTGCTCCAAGTACTCGGCTAGTATTTCAGCCTTTTTCTGCATCTTGTATGTATGAGTGTCCGTTATGTATCAGTGTAGGTATCGTATTATAAGGTTTCCGTAGCAAATTTGTCATTCTCCATAACGAGTTGTCTTGTCTAGATAGTCCCTGTATTCTGTGTCTCCAAACAACGTTTTTGTGTTCTGTCAGTCTGTCGTTCACTGTTTGTTGTATGTCTGTTAGTCTATGTTTGTCTATTGTCCGTCTATATTTCTGCCATTGCCGGCGTATTTTATTTTTGAATTTTATAAGATTTTGCAGGTCGTCCGGCAGTAGCTCTTCTCGTGGTTTTTTTTTATTATCTTTTTTGTTGTTTTATCACGTGCGGCTTGCAGCGCGCTCGTGAGTTTTTGTATTTCGTTGTCTACGTCTTGTCTAGTGTTCATGTTATTGTTTATTGTCAATGTCGAGTTTACGTGGCGGTATGCCCGCTGGCGCGTTACAATGCGCAAGCGAATGTCGAAATCAGCCGTATGATATTAGCACAGAGCAACTGCCTTTGTCGTCTACCAGTTTTGCATTATTCCATTAGTGTCTGCTACATTAAACACAGGTTTCGCATGAAGAGGTGTCCGGTAGTGTATACGATATTTTATGCACTTCCGATCATGCAATTTAAAATAAAAGCTAATTTTACAAAAAAAAAAAAAGAAACAAGTATCTTTTACGTAAAAAATGGAAGGTTTGCAATACATTATGGAATATATGTTAGTAACTAAGGTAATGGTGTAAACAAGGTTAACTATTTTGAAATTAATATAATTTCTATATGTTTGTTGTATATCATCTTCAGGGTCATTAAAAAGTTGAGTTTTTCGTGTTGAAGAGTATATATTAATTGTCTTCAGGTGTATCACAGATAATGGATTTGACGTTGTCTAAATATTCTTGTTTCTTAGCTATATTACCAAGTAATTGATAATAGAAAAAAACTACGCGACTTCGTTTAATGCTTTTTTCGTGCCGTGAAACAAGTTTACAAAATGTAGAATATCATATCCTATAATCCCGAATATTTTGCTTAAAATATGTTTCATGTTTTTACTATTTAAATTACTAAAGGCTTCTTTTCACTCTAACCGGCCGGAACTGGAAACCTTCACTATTACAGTAAAAAGGAAAAAGGACATGACGTTTTATATAGTAATAGTAATTACTGCTCACCTGTTGGCAAAATTCGAGACCAAGATATGGAAAATCGATAATGATTAACTCCCCAATCCTTTTAAAAGTGCTATATCTTCCTTATACTTATGGTATGAGTCACAGGCAATATCACCATTGCCTCTATCTGCTATTAATTCGGGACGTGTATGAGTGAGACGGTCCCAAATATTTTCACCTTTTCCATCTTCATTCCAGGCACCTAATAGGATTTTTATATTATTTTTTTTCTTCAATTTTAAATAAAATACAATTCTTAGATTTGATATTAATGAATTGAACTATAGACTTAAGCTTATATTTTAGATATAATTATTTATTTTCATCAAATTCGTTCAGTAATTGAGTTTCACATATGTGCTGGAAGCTCTTTCTTATATTTTTTTAAAACTAAGATAACCTAACAAAAACATATTGTAGTAAAATGTACTGCAGTACCAATGCCAAAGAGTAATCTTTGGTAGTGCTAATTGTTTACATAAATATATATAATTATTACCTTCTACTTGGTAAGAAGCTGTGGCTGTGCCGAACAAAAACGAGTCGGGAAAATATTTATCATTGATAATATATGGATCGTCTCCGTAGCTAAATTAGAAATCACCAATTAGTTTGTTACCATTTCTTCATTTTTTTTCTAATAATTTATTTGATTTAAATATTTACTGATTTTACAACTTAGCGGGTATAGGTCAATATATTTATTAGCATTCTCAAGACTAAGTTTTTCTATGCATTGTTGATAAAGTAAAGACCGTTTATGTGTTTAATGTAATGTACTTCGATCTATATTTTGTACCAGCTTTCATTTGTTTGATGTATTACTGATTATGAACTAAAAGAACACAATTTAACTAGTCCCGAGGATGCTAATAAATATAGCGAAACTTCGACTAAATTAAAAATAATATGTTTGTTCTGTTTTGATTGACCTATTCCCACTAAGTTGTGATATCAATATACAGCAGGCCACTAAACAATCAAGAAACTAAATATTTACCTAGTAGCTAGGAAGCAACCAACAAAAACTAAGACGAACTTCATGTTTTCTAAAATAAAAAAACATAGTACTTTCCCTTATATATTCAGATTTTTATCAACTGATGGAATTGTTGGAAACGTTACTTCTCTCATTTCTCATCTTCAAGTGCCTTCATAAATATACTCAGATTTTTATCACTTAACTTAATATTTAATATAAAAGTTATTTTTCTAATCTAGAACTACCTTTTTATCTACAGTTATTTCAGGTAAGTGTACAAGAAGATTTTATCTTAGCGAATTCCTAAATGTACGAAAATTATTAAATTCGGGAAAAAATTAATCAAATTATCGTAGGATTGTTATATCACATGTGATCTTTCTGTCGCTGCTATTACTTTTGCGGCGTTGGCATTCAAATTTTCAACAACATTTTAGGTGACACATTAAATTTGGTGAATGTGGTACCAGTAGAAGAGATATAATGAATGAAAGAAAAAAAAGATACAATTTCGGGAAAAAAATTAAAATTTTTTATTACATTTCTGGACAAATCTCGACGAATTATAATGAAAAAACATAACTTTATGAAAAAATCTGTCCGCATGTCTGTAGTATCGCGATAGCACCCACAGTTTTTGAGGTAAAGCTTTCAAATTTGGTACACAAGTTCTAAAGGCTAAAGACAACGAAAAAATTCGGAGATGAACAAAATTGGCCAGCTGAAAGAAGGTCTACGGTTTCAAAAAAATGTATTCTTGATGAAAGATTATAAACCATGTCTACTACATCAAGCCAATAAAATATATTTTCCAAGTACTTAAATAAGACTGACGTAAACTGAAATTTTGTACACATTTAACCTCATAGAATGGGATTAGGATAAATTTAACAGTTTGACATTTGAAATGTCTTATTTAGTTACAAAAATGTCAATGTCAATAAGAGAAATTATTAAAATATATGAATTATTATTGACGGCATCGAATGACGCTGATAATTATTTATTTAAAAATTTTTAATAAAACATTTCAAGGTACTCTATTAAAATTTAATTAAGGTAAATGAAGAATTAAATAAAATGATTTTTTTAGCTCGGGATGATATACCGGGAGTAACAGGATCATGGTACACCCCCTTTTCTCCTTTAGTTTTGAAGATAATTGATTGAAATTTGGGATATCCAATATACATAATAAGCGGCACTTTTTGACATACAAGTGATTTTTTTTACTTCTGGTTTCGCCGGAAGTGACACTAACTTTCGATTTTTAAATAGAATACCCTGTATATTATTGCATTTTTGAATTATGCATAAATTTCTGAATCCAACGCTATCAAATAAGTGACATATCAAATGTCACTATATTTTATAATACAATTTTTAGTTTTTCATTTAAGTGTGCCATGATGGTTCCGATTTATTCTAAGTGATCCGTGTAATGCTAGAAAAATCGAAATCCCGTCAAAAATACTAAATTACGAAATTTATGAGCAAATAAAGTTCATCGAAATGATTTTCGGGGAAAAACTCAATATTTTCAAATGGAACCATATTTATTAATACTATTAATAAAGAATTTAGTCATATGTCATATTAAAATGTGCGATAAATACAAACAAAATTACAGCTTACAGAAAATACAATTTTGTTCTATTATTTAACTAACAAAATACAAAATATTGGTCACAAGAAAATCAAAATTGGTACCGGAGGGTAACTTTCAAGTGCGGTTCGGTTTCAATGTTTGGCTTGGAATAATCGGTAGTAGAATCATTGGTCTAATAATATTTGAAGGACCCCTGACAGGTGCCTGATACTTGGGATTTCTGCAAAATGAAATTGAGGACAGTTTAGCTGAATTACCTTTCCATTTACGACAAGGAATGTATTTCCAACAAGATAGCGCTCCTCCTCATAATTCAAGAATTGTAATTGATTACCTTCAACGGAAATTCGTAGAAACAGCTATGCGAGTTCAAAAGTGCATTGACGTTAATGGATAGCATTTTGAACAACTATTGTAATGTTTTGTGTTTATTTTTTGTATTCCAAAGCCACCTTATGTATAACAAGGTAATTAGAATAAAATTGTATTTTCTTAGTTTCTTTTAAATGTAATTTTGTTTGTATTTATCGTACATTTTAATACGACATATGAATAAATTCGTTATTAATAGTACTAATAAATGGTATCTCGGTACCAATATGGTTCCATTTAAAAAAATTGAGTTTTTCCCCAAAAACCATTTTTGATGAACTTTAATTGCTCATAAATCACGTAATTTAGTATTTTTGACGGGATTTCGATTTTTCTAGCATTACACGGGTCATTTAGAATAAATTGGAACCATCATGGCACACTTAAATGGAAAACTAAAAATTATATTATAACAAATATTGACGTTTGAAAATGTCACTTATTTGGTATCGTTGGATTCAGAAAATTATGCAGAATTCAAAAATGCAATAATATACAGGGTGCTCTATTTAAAAATTGAAAGTTTGTGTCACTTCCGACGAGACCGGAAGTGAAAAAAATCACTTGTATGTCAAAAAGTGCCGCTTAAGAGGGGGATGTACCATGATCTTGTTACACGCGGTATACTGGTATAAGAAAGTTATGTGCTGGCCACATCAGATATTTTATTAATATAAAAATATCATGTTTTTCCTGTAATTTTATCTACTAAATTTGAATTTTATTCAAAATGAATCTTTTTATTTTTGTTAGCAGGTAAATTTTAAAACGTTTATAATTTTATATTGAATATCTGGTAAAAAACCAGACGTAATAAGTTTTAGAAAAAATTTAAACAAGCTTAATGCCGAATCACTAAGAAGCTGTTTATGTTGCAACTCTTGATTTGTTGACTGTGACATTCGTATCGTCCATCTTAGCTTGTCTAATAACCGTATTATACGATCCAATAAATTTACCGATTTTGTGACCTTCAATTTATTAGTGTGTGTAATACAGAAAAATCTGCTGATTTATCGGTCAAATAAATTAAGCAAATTGAGCAATTAGAACATGCTCTATTTTTGGACAATTTTATAGGGACTTTCTAACATCGTATTTCACTGTATTATCATCTTCAAGAACTGTCAAGTTAATTGATTTTTTCAAACCAAATAATTCGACTAATTTATCGGCCGATTTATCATTTCATGCAATACAGCTATAAGATTATTGTCGATTTCATCTCTAATGTTCATAAAAACAAGTATTTTTCTATGCCATTTCTAAACCAATTTTAATTACATGTTTTTATCAGATACTTAAACTTAATTTACATTTATTTACATTAACAAGAGACCTGTTCTCGAAAGATAAAAACAAAAACAACACTAAAGATAAAAACAGATTTTATACTTCTTTCTATGAGTGGTGGTACTTAGGTATAGTGAAAGAGACTGTTATTGCTTGTCACACATTTTAGATAATACTGTAATTTTACTTCTAACATATATTATATACGTATTGTGTTTTAAAAAAAATTTTTTGAACGGTAAAACCAAGCATTCTGTACTATTACTAACATTTTTATTTTTGAAAAGAAATCTTAGTAAATTACTCGGAATTGATTTCAAAATTTGACAACGTTGGGTCTGTATAAAATTAATTCGGGACCTATTTCTTAAGTGTTAAAATTTTTGGTTTTATGGTATGATTCCTACAAATTCTATTCGAAAGATTGCTATCATGAAGATATGCCACGAAAATTTTAAAATTCTTGACTCGATGAATTTCACCCATATGAGATGCAGATTTATCAGCAATGAACCGAAGACATGTGGTTCTGTTTTGTGAATAAATAGCAAACAATTTTTCAAAAATTTTCCAACTTACTAAAAAATATCTACTAGCACTGAAGCAGTTTCCACAATTTGATGTTTGTGGCAACTATTTCAGTGCTAGTGTTGTTACATAAAAGTTTCACTTCAGGAAAAACATACTTGCTTCAGCGATAAATCTTCAAGGATATTTATCACGAGGAAGCGGAAGCTTTAGTCCTCAAAAGCTATGAATGCAACAATAGCTCTCTAGAAAGCAGTTCCCGATACCCCTGATAAAGGACCATAAATATCACAGCGACTGTAGATTTACCTAAATAGCTGCAGGCATAGTAGAAGTCGTAAAATGGTCGATCATTATCTCAAACTGTCTGAGAACAACCTACAGATTGTTGTAGGACTATTAACATAGCACTATAAACTAAATAAGCACCTCCAACACACTAGAACTTGCGAACAAATCCAGTGTCGAGGATTATGATTTAGACAATAAAACTGCCAAACATCTTTTGTGGCATTGTTCTGGAATATTGACAAAGAGGATCCATACTCTGATTTAGTGCGGCTTGCATACGCGGCACTCCACTGAGGCTTATTGTTAGTTTTAAATTCATTATAAGCGCTGCTGGTTGGTCTGATGAATTCGAGATTATGGCGGAGGCGCCGATATTTTTAATGGTGGCAGCACAATGGGCCGCCTAAATATTAATGAACATGAAAGCTCTCCCACCTAGTAATCTAGAGTCAAGTAGTAAATTATGCCAGTTAATTTATTAACTTATGTGAAGTTTCAAGGACATCCAATTCAATAGCTCGAATACACATTCTAAAATATTTCTTAGACAAACCTTAACTAGAATCTATGTATTTTTAAAGTTTTATGCTCGCTTTTGTAACTAATTTTGAACTATGCCATAACCATAACTATAACCATTTGTTTTTATTGTCCTGAAATATATTCTGAAGTGGGTCTGAACCTTCGATGTGAAGCTAAGATGATTTTTCACAAAACAAACACCATATACAGCACTCGGCGCGCGTTTCGCTAACCAGGTTGGCTACATGTGGAGATGATTAAAACTAATCTTATTCTAACAATGTATCATATTTATACCTAAACTATTATTACGCTTCTCTGAACAGTGATTAATTATCCAATAGAAAAACTATATGGAACTGGTCCTCTGTCTCTGTTCATACTATTTTTACACTTTGTAGTTTCCAAGGTTTCAAATGCATCCAGCTGTCTAATGTTTGTTGCATTCTTGATTATTCTTAAATTGCTACAACTTATTTTATGGTTGTTCTCAATCACATGTTGGGCAACAGTGGAGTTATATGCTCTACCATATTTCAGATGAGCTGCAGGCTCCTTAAATCTAGTTTGAATTGATCGTCTAGTTTGTCCAACGTACTTTTGATTACAGTCCTTACAGCTAATTTCGTAATTCCCTCTTCGTTACTTTCAATGTTGTCTTTTGGATTGACTAAAAGTTGTAGTTTATTTCCCGACGAATGAATCAGTCATAATTTTAATTTTTAAAAAATCTTACCAATACCGGGGGTGAATCGAGAATCGTACGGAATCACTACATATTTCGGGTTTCCTCTTTCATTTTGAAAGGTCGAGGAATCTTGAATTGTCTCTTTAAATTTGGTAGGTATGTAGATGATATGTTTGCAGTATTTAATAAAAAAAGATAACTCTATTTTTTAAATTCATTTTGCGTCAGTTAAATTCACATATGAAATTTTTAGATGTAATAATAATTAGAAATAGCGAAAATAAGTTAGAATTTGACATATACAGAAAAAATATCAGTACTTTAAAATATATTCCTAAGGACTCCCACCAATATGCTCAACACAAAATGGCGAGTTTTAATTTTCTAGTTCATCGCCTATTAAGCTTCCCCCCTCAGTCAGGAGAGGTTTGAGAAGAAAAGGCATTGCTTAAGGAAATAGCTGCGAGTAATGGATATTCTGTGTTTAGTTGATAAAATAATTAGGAAATTTAAATTTAAAGAAACACTTCGAAATTCCTCGACCTAATGAATGATAAAATCCGAAATTTATATCGATTCCATACGATCATCAATTCACCCGTGGTGTTGATAAGATATTTAAAGAACTAAGTATAGGAGTATTATTGTATTATAAACTACAACAAATTCTAAGCAACCCAAAACACAAAACTGAGACAAACGAAGAGTCAGGGATTTACGAAATTAGTTGTAAAGACTATAACCAAAAATATGTTGGACAAACTAGACGATCAGTTCAAACTAGATTCAAAGAGCATATGGCTCATCTATTTGTTGGAACAAATAAGTCTAGTCTTGCCCAACATGTATTTGAGAGCATAAAATAGACAGTAGCAATTTAAGATTAATTAGGTATCTAACAAATACTAGACAGCTGGATACATTTAAAAGTTTGGAAACTACAAAGTGTAAAACTAGTTGAATAGTGACAGAGGACCAAGCCCATAGAGTCCGCTCTATTGGTAGTCACGGTTCACCGAACTGTAACAACAATTTTTAAGTATAAATAGAATACATTGTTAGCGTAAGGTTAGTTTTATTCATCTCCAGATAATGCAAACCTGGTTGGCGAAACGCGCGCCCAATATGTTATTTTGGTATTTTGTGGACAACAACGTTAGTGTTTTCTTAAAGTGTATCTATCTTTCAAAACCGATCTAACATCATCTAAATATATAGAGTCAAAACATCTAATTTGAATACATTTTCACCAACCTGTGTCATTAATAATATACAATGTATCTATATGTCAACAAACACGGTAGCGCAGTTGGCTAGAGCATTTTATGTACCAAATTCGACTAGTCACTATTTATCTGCTCCAAAGTTCGAGGGTCATTTTGGCAGATAGTAATATTGAAAAGACTGGTTGTGTAACTGTCCCCAACATTTACTTTACGATTTAGGGGTTGGCTAATTTATGTTGTGTGTTTTTTTAAATACTTAATGTAAGCATTCTGAATCTGTGGAATCCGAATTAATTCAACCTGAACTCAATCCATATTCTTTCATCAATTTATCTGTATCCAAATATAATATATATGTATATGGCAAATATTTGATGCATTGCCTTCATCTAAACTGCCAGAAAACAAACTGACCAGATCTGAATCCAGCTATACCCAAATTTATCGTGAACAATGAACATGCAATTTAAAATACTTGATGTACTTCTGAAATCTAAAGTACATTTCGGACCCAATCTGCTTGGTACTTCTGATTAACATGTGTCCAAATATGTCATAAATATGTCTAGTTTATACACTTCAATATCATCTAAACCTTCAACATGATGAGATGAGATCATAATATGAAACCTCCCCTCTCCCCTGAACTTTGTTGTCCAGCTTTATCAATAGGAAATTAGTAGTTGACACCACAATACAGCGGTAGCAGCTGATCGTTGGACTATTTTTCATAAATGTCCATGTTAGTTTTTAATCAGTTTAAAAAATAGTGTAAGGTGTTTTTGTCTGTCGTTTTCAATGTGTTCCTATTAACTGAGTTTAGTGAAAAATTCTCTAAATATGTTGTTAGTGCTGAATTTACAATTTGAAAATATGATAGTTGACAGCGTTTACATGAAATAATGACTTGTTTTAAATTGCAATAAAGCTTAGATCTGCAAAGACAGTGGTCGTAGCGGCGTTCAAACTTGATAGTATCATACAAAAATTAGTATACAAAAGGAATATAGGGACAGCTCATATTTTCATTGACAATTCCACTCCAGTCAATAATGGCACATTCTAGAATCATATTATAATGAATAATGTTATAAAAGAAAACAGTGCTTTACACCCATAGACCATAAGGATGGCTCGATAGCTCAGTGAAGATTGTGCTTTACACCCATAGACCATAAAGATGGCTCGATAGCTCAGTGAAAATTGTTGTGGTCCAGATAGGTAGTAACGATATCCTAGTAATAAGTAACGATATCCTAGTAATAAGTAACGATATCCTAGTAACAATTAATGCGTACAACTTTATTTATTATGGCTAAATAAAGAAAACCATTTAACATTTCACTGCTCTTTATTTAGAATAGACACACTATGACCGAACTATATACCGTGTGTCCGTAAAGTATGGAATAAATTCATTATTTCTTCAACCAAAAATATATAGAAGAAATCCTCGAATACGTCGATTTTTAAAGTCAATTGCACACCTTATCCTTTATTATTTTTGGATATGACGTCATCACTGTTTCCATTATGATGTCATAATTATTTTTTTAAATGTAACACCCTGTATATTTCTCCTTTTTTTGGATTCTGCCTCAACAGCTGATTCCAAAAATGTATACACTTAGGGTCTAAAATTAATAAGTTGAAAGATACGGCCATTTTGATTATAAGAATTTACTAATTTTTCATGTTTTGTTTGAACTAATAGTCACTATAACTAACGGTTAGTTAATAATAAAAACAATTTATAGTAAATGTTCGAACTGTACTCATTGATGTAGCTGACAGTACCCTAAACGATGAATAATGTGTTGCTGAACCTTGTTTATAGTTTCCTGACAAATGTTGTTTATTTCTGTTCTAATTCTCTCTTTTAATTCAACAATCTTTTCCGGTTTGGTTTCATAAACTAAGTTTTTTAGATGACCCACAGAAAATAATCTAATGGATTGAGGTCCGGTGACTTTGGTGACCATTCGATGGATCCACGTCTACCAATCCACCTGTTCAAAAATATTTGGTCAAGATGCCTTCGAACGTCTGCTGCATAATGGGTAGGCGCACCATCCTGTTGGGTTTTTTTGCCTCAATCGTTCTATTTTGACTCCAGAAATCCCAGGTTAAGGCTGGTCCCAATATTAATGGAACACCCTGTATATTATAAGAAGAAAAATATATTTAATGCTATACAGTTAAGAAAACTATTAATACTATACAGTTTTCTTAGATGCAAGTACGACATCTTAGAAGATTCCATAAGACATTTTGATATGTCACGGTTATTAATTATAGTATCAATTTCGTTTATTATTCGATCCTGCAATTCGTTAATGTTTTCATTCTGTTTTCTTTCATATACTTTGTTTTTGAGATAATCCCACAGGAATAAATCTGTCGGGGTTAAATCCAGACTGGCAGGAGGCCATCTAATAGTACCATGTCTACCTATCCAATCACTGTAATTGCCATTCAAGTATGTAGTGTACTGTTATAAAAGGAAGCACCGTCCGTCTGTCAAATTATTCGCTATAACTGATTTAATGGCAAATTTGATAAAATATCATCAATATTGTTTGTTATAAATCAAAAATTGTTTCTTTTTGTTAGTCTTCCGATAAATAATATGTAATACACATGGTTATTTTATTATTTAAGATACCATACCAGACATTTTATAGCAGTACAGTTCTGATATTTAATTTCTTCAATCACAGGAGGATTTTGCTTAGTTCATTGTTTATTTTTTTGGTTAAACATACCTGCAGTCGTAAATGCTGCCTCACATGTTCAAAATACGTTTCTGAAAACATCATGGTCAGTATTGTATTTATTTATCACAATTTGGTAAAAATTCACCTTTTGGATAGCTTTACTTGGAAAAAGTTTTTGAACAGGTAGTAGATTATAGGGTTTATATTTATATTATGTCAGAGTTCTCCTTATGAAATTATAAGGAAGTTCGAAATACCTATCGAAATATCATTTTTAAATCTGTGTGACTTATTTGAAAATCGGTTTCTATACTCACACCGAGCTGCACAGACATTACTGTTGTAGGACCTGGAGTAAGAAATGTCAGTGGGTCATACTGTTCTACATTTAATATGTCTGGTAAATTGTTTTAGAAAAAATTATTAAAAGTAAAAAGCAATTTTAGGGACAGTTAATTATCGGTTCGATTTTTTCTTATCACCATCATCTCGGTTATACTTTTGTTGGTGAGTTACTATTAAGTCATGATGACCATCTTCTGGTTTATATCAGCAAGGCTCCCTTGCCAGTGACGCCTTATTATAAATCGAATTGCCCCAGACTGAATTGCCCGAGCATTTTTGTTATGCTCCTGCACAGCAACTCACCAACTGGCTCTTTTTTCAGAGCTTACATAACTGATTTGTTTTCTTTGTCAAATAAATTTCAGTGTAACTTTTTCTGTTAGTAACTAACTAAATATAACTAGGCATTTTAAATGATTATTATTTAAGCTGAATCATAAAATAATACAATTAAAATTAAACTACTCAGTAACGGAAAGTCATTTATTATTCAAATTTAAATTTAACTCCTTATTCGTCACATGTTTCTACTAAACAACGAGTTGCTATAATATTCTTATAATATTCAGCAGACGGTTTTGGTGTTCTTGTTCTATTAGGACTGTCGAAATCTATGTGATGGAGACCAAATTTCTCTCTAAAAATAAAAACATGATTTAATTATAAGAAGGCAAGTGATTAATATTGCATTGACATTAGACAGATTTATTTTGATCATATATATATATATATATATATATATATATATATATATATATATATATATATATATATATATATATATATATATATATATATATATAAAATAAAAAAAAAAAAAAAAAAAAAAAAAAAAAAAAAAAAAAAAAAAAAAAAAAAAAAAAAAAAAAAAAAAAAAAAGAGAGAGGGGGGGGGGGGGGGGGGGGGGGGGGGGGGGGGGGGGGGGGGGGGGGGGGGGGGCCCCCCCCCCCCCCCCCCAAAAAAAAGAGGAGAGGGAGAAAAAGAAGGGGGGGGGGGGGGGCGTTGGGGTGGGGGGGGGAAGGGGGGGGGGGGAGGGGGGGGGGGAGGGGGAGGGGGAGGGGGGGGGGGGGGGGGGGGGGGGGGAGGAGGAGGGGGGGGGGGGTGGAAAGTGAGAGGGGGGGGGGGGGGGGGGGGGGGGGGGGGGGGGGGGGGGGGGGGGGGGGGTGTTTTCCTTAAAAAAATTTAAAAAAATTATATATATATATATATGGATATTTTTTTTTTTATATATATATATATATATATATATATATATATATATATATATATAAAAAAAAAAAATTATATGGATATATAAAAAAAATTTTTATTTTTTTTTTTTTTTTTTTTTTCCCAAAGAGAGGGGGTGGGGAAAAAAAAAAAGAAAAAATTTGGAAAGGGAAAAAAATGGGAAAATTTTTTGGGAAAACGGAAAATTTGGCGCGGTTTTTGGGATTTTTTTTATAAATATTAAAAAATATGTATATATAAAATTAATTACTTATAATAATCCCATATAATGTGAGAATAATTAATTTCATCCATGGTTTTTTCAATCAGCAATTATTTATTCATATTATTGCAAAAGCACTAGTTTGACAGCAAAAACCTCAGATTAATAATATAAAGATAAGTAACACCCATAAGAGATACGCTGATTTTTATGACCGATACATAAACAACAATTTGCATGTTTACATATTAACGTATCCACAACAAATCAGGGGCGGCTCCAGGCTTCAGCATTTATTTTAATGCTTTTGTATAACTTAAAACTTAATAGGTATACAAAATGTCTTTGCTTGAGAAATGTATTTCTCAATGCTATTCTGCTGTTGCTATTTTAATCTCTGTTATTTTTAAGTGATTTTAGAGTTTTGTGTTATTGGGTACTGATTAATAATCGATTTTTAGTTACTTATAAAGATTTATTTAACGAATATTTATTGAGAAACAATGACTAATAAATGTGTAGTGTGCAACCAAAAAGGAAAACAACGGGGTATGTTTTTCTTTTCATATGTAAGTAAACAAAATAAATCAGGGTCGGCATATTGCATGAATGCGAAAGTGTGAAAGCTCAAAAATGACTAAAATTAATATTATAGCTTTACAAATAATAAGAATCAACATTTGATTCAATTTAATTTGAGCAGTAAAAAATGCACATTTTATTAAAAGAGATACTTATACAAAACTATTTATTTTAACTTGAATCATTAGTTCATTCTTAAGGTTGCTCACAAACTATAGATGTTTTAAAGTCTGTTGATATTTTTTTAATTCAATTTTAAAGGTTGTTACTATAAAATGTGTTTATTTTCAGATTTCCCGAGACTCTGGTGAGAAGAGAGTTAGCTGAAAGCTCTCAAAATGTAAAATGCCAATAAGTGGCACTACGTGTGTTCAGCATACTTAAAACAAATAATTATACTATTAAATGGTTTAAAAGTCTTAAAAATCAGTACTGTTCTATTTTTCCGCTGGCAACACTATCATCTGGTTCGTCATACGTACTGTCCAGGTTATTAGAGAATTATATTAAAAATTAATAATATACTGAGTATTCACTCATTTATACCGCATAAAATAATATCAGGTAGATACCTACAAAGCATCAACTGTTTTGTTGATATGTTACTTTTATTGCAGTGATGTAGGTTTGTATATTTTAAAGAAATCTCACTTGTTTCAGCATTGAAAATTATATTCCTTCGCCACCATTAGTACCCAAGATAGCAAGGTATGCTTAATTTAAATATACACTGCAGTGACCCAAAAAAAAGTTTGGATCACTGCACGTTACATTTAAAGAATTTAAAAATATCTACAATTTGATGTACCGGACATGGCTGTTGCTTAAAAAATAAAAAAATTAAGGACCAGGGAAGTTTCAAGTGCGGGCCTTGTATATTTAAATTTAACATACCTTGCTACCTTAGGTACTAATGGTGGCGAAGGAATTAAATTTTCAATGCTAAAACAATTGAGATTTCTTTGAAATATACAAACCTACATCACTGCAATAAAAGTAGCATATCAACATAAGAGTTGATGCTCTGTAGGTACCTATTTACTTGATATTATTTCATGAGGTATGAATGAGTGACTATTTAGCATATTATTAATTTTGAATATTTCTCTACTAACCTAGACATTACGTGTAACGGAGTAGTGATAGTGCTGCCAGGTGAAAAAATGGAACGGCACTGATTTTCAACACTTTTAATCCAGATCTTATAATATTATAATCACTTTTTTTAAAGTGTTGTGAACACACGTAGTTCCACTTACTGGCATTTTCCATTTTGAGGGCTTTCAGCCAACTTTCTCTTCTCTCCAGATTCTCGGGAAATCTGAAAATAAACACATTTGTTAATAACAATCTTTAAAACTGAATAAAAAAACTATCAATTGACTTTAAAACATATACAGTTTGTGAGCAACCTTAAGAATGAAATTTCCATTGAAGTTAAAATAAATATTTTTGTACAAGTATGTTTTTGCTAAAATGTGGATTTTTTACTGTTCAAATGGAATCAAATGTTGTTGTTTCTGTTTTTGCAAAGCTATCATTGATTTTAGTTATTTTTGAGCTTTTACACTTTTGCATTATGCCGGCCCTGATTTGTTTTGTTTACTTACCTGTGAAAAGATAAACAATCCCGTGGTTTTCCTCTTTGGCCGCACACTACACACTTATTGGTCATTGTTTCTCAATATACCTATATCACTAAATAAATTTTTATAACTAAAAATCGACTATTAACCAGCACCAAATAACACAAAACTTTAAAATCACTTAAAAACAGATTGAAATGACAGACGTCGTCTTACACAACACAATTTGTTATCAAGACGGGGATATATCGGTCATCGATCGGGTTTCTTCGTGCTGCGTTCATGATTCTGACCAATAGGAATAAAACCAGCCATAATATTTACGTACGTCGCGTAGGATGTAGATGAATCGGACAACTTTTTATGTTTTGTTACTCATCTTCTAGCATTATTAATCTGAGGCAAAAACCCACCACCACTACTTAAAACAGCCTGCTACAGGTGAGCAGGCTCCTTTTGTACTTCCAAGATACTGTTTCAAGATTTCTGTATTCAGTGTAATATAATCAAGTGATAAATAATTCAGAGGCTGTTCTTCATTAACTCTGTATTTCTCTATACGTTAGTGATATACGTCTACTGTAATTCTACAAACCGTAACTAAAAGAACTCTTGATTATTCACTTTATTATCTTGCACCGAGAATATAAAAAACTCTCAAAAGTGCATCACCATCAAGATCAACTGTTCATCTTTGGTTGTAAGAGTCACACCTTTCTTTTATTAAATCTTAATGCACATATGAAAAACTATTTTGTATTGAACAAATTAGTTTTAGATGGCTACGTCACTTTAAAAGACGACACTAATCTTTAGTTTATAGTGTTAGTAATTATATATTAAAAACATATCGATGTGTAGTAATTGAATTTAGGATAGTGGTAAGCAATAATTGGAGTTTTCATTTAAAAGTGTGCCTTATTTAAAACTTTAGCTAGAGATGTACCGACAAGGTTGGTTATTGGAGAGGAACTAAACAAACACCGTTCTCAAAAACGATCAAAAATCTAATAATTTAATAAATATTCATAAAATAAACCTATCACTTACGTGTAGCCCATCATCCATTCCATATTGTCCAGCAAACTCCATACAGTGTAACCAAACACATTTACTTCATCATACACCATGGCATCTCTAATGTTACTAAGATAAGTCTGAAAATACATGTTTAATATAATCACTGGTTTTAATTAGTTAATTTGTTTTTCAAAAAAACCTAATACCTGATAATAATTTTTCCTTATGGAATCATCACCATAAGTTCCATTATCTGAGTAACCATTTTCTGTTATAATAATTGCTGGATTATTATATGTGTCTTTGACCCACTTTAGCAATTTTCTCATTCCCCATGGCGTAACCTAAAATGGTAATATACTAGAATTATGTGTCTTGCAAACATTGATGGTTCGAATCAGGTCAAAAAAATTTGGAGTATCTGAAGATTGCGACCACTGAATAAATGTTTCATGATTTATTTTACGGTATTGCTGTGATACCGTGACCTTGGTTTTAAATAAAATATTAGTAATTACAATTACTACCTTTTAGGTTTTATTACAAATTATAACAGTTATTGCTTTCATTTCATACCTAACCACCAATAATAACTCTGGATCTGAAATAGACATGATTTTTTGAGGAAAAAAACGCGTCCACGTTTAGTTTTCAAAGGGTGGGTGGTTCGAAATCACTATGATTGAATTTTATGTTCCACCCCTTCACTCCCAGCCACCCCAGCTCTGTAATATCAAATGGTAGGCTATTTCTGACATATTATTTTAATTAAAATTAAATTAAATTAAAAGTTCTTCTTTCTACTAAAAAAAATTAATATCGGTTCATCCGTTTCTGAGATAGAGCCGAAAATGAAACCTATTAACGATATTACCTACATTTTAGTATACAGAAAATAATTTCATTAATTTTGTTCAAAATGTGTCCCTTCTTAGATAGGAAATACAACATTGCGATATTAAAAGGAAATTTAAATCAATTTGGTTATTGAGCCCTGAGGAAATTTATGCACAATAAACGATACGTAGGTAAAGTAGCATTTTGTTTTGATTTGACCTATCTTCCTGTTACAGACAATTTGTTAGTAAGGAAACTAAGTTCTTAAGGACGCAATTTTCATAATTTCATTAAAAGGAACCTGTAATTTTTAACAGTGGTTTCGAACTGTCCTTCGAAAATTAAATCGACGTTCTTTTTTCTCAAATTGGAGTTACTCTAAATGGCTAGTTTTGAAATCATTCTTACCTTCACCCAGTCTGAAGCAGCCCCTTGCCAACTGGGATCTTGAAACTCGGGAGCCCCAATATCATTCTCCCAGCTAGGGAAACCAATTTCTGGCTCTGGAACAGCTTTAACTAAATATGATGCATAACTGTTAAGACCTAAATAATCATAGGTGCCATTAATATAAGCTATTTCTTCTGGAGTGAATTCGGGAAGACGTGAAGAACCGAACCCTTCCAATCTACTTCTATCAGCGATACGAGTTTTCATTATTTCTGGATAATCTCCATTAAAAATAGGATTAGCGTACCACCCAAACTACAAGCCAATATCAGTCAAAATATAATAATTTCTGCACATTTTATTTTATTACTTACTGCGAACTGAATCCTTGTTTCTGCAGCTACTATGTCCTCAGGAGAATCAGAGTCTGGTTCATACCAAGGTGTATCAATAACGATGGAAACTTGTCCTAGATACATATAGAGAAAATAAGTTATGTCAACAAAATCATGAAAATATTTTTCATCTCGAAATATTCTTTAAATAAATAATTTGTTCACCAGATGTGCTGTACCCTCTTGTATGTGTGCTTTATTTCAGAGGTATAACGAATGTAAAAAATGCCATGAAATCATCCAACAAAAATGCCGTCAGGTGGTGATTTTATGGTATTTTCTTATATTCCTTTATCTCTGAAATAAATTTTGTTTATGTAAATATTTTACAGATAAATTTTCCGCCCCTCTTTGTCTATTTACCAGTCAATTTTGATTGACTACAAACTTACGTTGAGATAGCTCTTGCGACATTATTATATTAGTGAGGTAGGATAGTTCCTTTATGAGTAACATTGATAGGTTTCTGGCTACCAGCATGACACTTTCCACACTTTGGTTGAATGTGTTTTACCTCATAATTCTTCCCAGATCCCATTAAACAGGATTCAAAGTGGTAGTCAAAAAGGCAGTACATGCGAGTAAAAAGAAAGTCGCTGAAATTGGAGATGTTTGGTGTTATTTAATATACTTAAAAGTTACGAATATTAAAATTTGACAAAAACATCAACATTCGGGACCCATGTGAGACCTTATGTTATGTACAAAATGGCGAAATAGAGGGTCAGAAAAGAAGCAAAATTTCAAAATCTGCAATATGCACATCTTGTTATTTTTTGTAATTCTCTGTAATTTATAATTCCGTTGTTTCTGTCACAAGTAAGTAACTAGTGAACTACACTGACCGTCAAAATTTCCAAAAAACCTAAAGTTCAATTTGTGAATCTGAAAGATGTATCATCGCCTCCACTGCCTTTGCCGCCAAAGATCTCGTGGAAACTCAGTTTCCTGTGTCAAGATGATTCCGGTTTGCCCTTAATTCGTCCAACTAATAATGGGTATAAATCCGTATCTGAATCATTGAAAAGCTTTAGTAATTATGGAATGCTTCAGTACGAAATAATTAGATGAAGAAGAAGGGGTGGAACAAATGCTAAAATATCATAAAAATTAGCCATATCAAATATGACAATTACAAACTTCAGCGGCAAATGAATAAAATGTGTACAAGTGATATTAATATACCCTCCACATCAGAGACGTTTACGAGATCGTCATTCACAGCCAGAAACCCCAAAATTATGTGTCTATTTAGCGGCGTCAATAGCACAGACGACATACTTGTTCAGGCATCTACATTAGGAATTTGACCAACAATTTACAGTACAGCATTGCAAATATCTAATGAAAAGTTATTAATTAGCAAAATTAACGTCTACGGATTTGGTTGTAATGGAGGCCAAGTATCATAAGCGGTGTTATGTTACATACAGAACATGAGGAAGAAGTAAAGAAAGACATTCTTCCAGAACATGCATGCGCGATCACATACGAGTATATGGTACAATTCTGGCTGAACCTGTTGAGTACATTTAAGATTTGTATTTAATTAGTGATACACCTCCCGATCTGAAATTTTCCGAATTGACCAATTTCTTTCAAACAAGAATGAGGCCCCTTTAATTTGAAAATTATTCCTTGTACAACACGAAATTGAAGGTGAACTGCTATTATTTATACCTGGGCTACGAACTTATAAATCTAATCGAGGGGTTATCTTTAGCTTCAAACAAAACATAGGTGCAGTGCTGACAAAGTTGTGTATGAATTTGACGCATTTATCGTTAGACTGTGCTTATCACGCGCGCAAATATCATTCGTCGTGACTTGTTTAAAGTATATCTAACCTCTAAGGGATCATGTAAGGACGCTTTTTGAGGGAAATCATGTATTCCCAATTCAATGAACACATTTATTAGAATGACTCGTGAAAGTTCAAACATAGATAAAAGTATTCAAGTTAACAATAGCGCTTCTCTGTTAATTGCATAATTGATACGTTTTAATGCACTGAAAGATTCCAGCAAGGTATGCACTCAATATATACGTCGTAAAATCAATTCTGAAACTCCCATAATACTATACATTGGTCTATTTCTATACGAAAGAACTAGGAATGAAGCATTGTTACATAAGCTGGCGTCACTGGGTGTGTGTGATAGTTATGACAGTTGCAGGATGAATTAAGGGCAGACGGAATCATCTTGACACAGGAAGCAGAGCTTCCATGAGATCTTTGGCGGCCAAGGCAACGGAGCCAATGATACATCCTTCAGATCCACAAACTGAACATTACGTTTTTTGGACATTTTGACAGCCACTGTACTTCAACAATTACTTACCTGCAACAGAAAAAATGAAATTACAAGTTGCAGAGAATTAAACAAATTTAAGGTCCTACTTGGATCCGGATGTTTTTGTTAAATTTTATTCCTATAATTATTAAATAATACCAAACATGCCCAATATCAGCGATTTTTATTTTTACTCGCACGGACTGCCATTTTGAACCCAGGGAGTTTTATCAAAGGGGTATGGAAAGTTTTATGCTGGTAGCCAGAAACCTAATAATTTTGTGCTAATCTACTGCACTACATTACACTACTAAATTTTGTAGAAACACCTCAAGTTAACATAATCACAGCCTGAGCGACACCCCAATCAACAATCTTCATGCCATTTTTCTTATTATGACATTACTTTGTTGTTTCTAAAGAAAGTGAAAATGGTGTAACTGTGATTTTTTGTTTGTTGTTTTTAATCTAAGTTCTAATAATTTATGTAGGGTGTCTTGTGTTTCATGTTAATGAAATATTATTGTTAGTGTACATTTCGTGACGGTTATTTAACAAACGATGGTCTCTCTATTTTGTGAAATATGTTTTACGGATTTTTCTTTATTAGCTAATTATTATAAAAAATATAAGGCAAGTAATGTCTTTTTTTTATTATACACTGAATTTAATTTTATTAAGGCTGCCAAAAACTCTGGATACATCTTCGTTTTTCTATTTTTATTTAACGTTATATTATGTATTTGTTTGGTCAGCGATAATAAAGTTAGTTACTGCCGATCAAACACCTCCGCGTTTATGAAATAATATCTATATAAACTATTCCCAAGAAGTCGTTTAGAACTTAATATAATCTGAAGAGTTCAGCTTAGTACGCGCATAAATAGAGAATAAATAAATAAATTCAACAGTAAAAAAGCATATTTGGGCAAAATGAAAAAAATTTGTATTTTCCTTTTGTTAAAAATGGGTGCGACAGCTCACCTCGCCCAAAAGAGAACATTTTATGTAATCCAAAATACACCGATTTCAAATTTAATATCTCAGTAAAATACCATGCACCTGACTTACAACTTCAGACTAAGAACATGCTAGAAATTCTGTAAAAAATAAAACAAATCTCACAATCTTGCAAAACTTTCAAGAAAGTCAAAGAATGATAATCTTTGAAATGACACAAGACACGTTTCTACAACCATGTCACCATATTTTTGTGCAATAACATATGGTTCGTTTACATAAAATATACACAGGGACACGGAACAAAGGACATCTGGTAAAAAACAGATAAAGAACATACCAGATGTATCCTAACCAAAAACAACTTTTTAGTACTTATTAATTATTTGTTATACCATTCTGCGTTGGTCTAAATTCTTCATCGTAAATATGATATGCTTTTGCATGGGCCTTCAAAAGGTTATGAGTACAAAGATACTCTCCTATTCCATTTGATGCAATTATCGGTGCTTTGGCTGCAGTTCCATAACCATCGTGGCAAATTTGTTTTGGTTCATTAAAAGTCAACCAATATTTAACGTCATTTCCAAATAATTCGAAGACAAGTCTAGCATAGTCAGCAAAATAGTCTACAATAAACTCGCTTGGAAATCCTCCCACTTCATGAATTGGCTGAGGAGTATCCCAGTGGAATATGGTTACCAACGGTTCGATGTCGTTATCTTTTAGCTCTTTGATTAAATTCCTGTAATAATTTACACCAGCTTCGTTAACATGATAGATGAAACCTAAAAAAAAATCGAAAATTTATGCAATCGTTACAAAAAATTCCGTTCATCAACTCAGTAAAGTCGATATTTCCAATACCTGTGTCAAATAAATCGTTCGTGTTGATGTATTTTAATTTCAGTAGGTAAATTTTGAAAATGAGAGTTAAAGCTTACATTTTACAATTTTAAGATTGTACTAATACAATTTTTCAAATTTTGAGTAAACATGGTATAATCTAACAGTTTTAGTACCTAATTACAAAAGCCGGCCCTGTAATTCAATCTATAGTGTGAAGATAAAGAACAACGTACGGCATACGCCGGGAACTATGCATTTGAACAGGTTCCCAAGATTATATAGGCATGTTATTCGGTGGCCTCTAAGTGCATTTACTGCGTTCCAGGTTATAGACACTTTTATTAGTTTTACTGTGCTTTTAGTAGTACGTATTTATATACTTTATTTATTTTTTGTTTGTTTATAATGTGGTGTGATGGACGCGGCAAAAGAAAAAAGCAGGTCACGTTTTTTGGTACAAAAGCTGCATAAATATAAGGTAAGTACACTGGAACATTGGAACTATTTTTCTTTGAGATCCTGAAAGGTAAATAACTTTATCTGTGCAAAATATAAAATATAAATTTGTCATTTACATTAATCTTAATTACTGTTAAATTAATAGGGTTACTCGATAAAAAAATATATGTAAATCACACTTTTGCATTTTCTGAGGCATTTTCGGATGTTACAAAAAAAAATGCACAAGTTGTTTTTAGTAAAAATATTAAGGAGAATGCAAAACGAAATTTGTACTAAATTTAATTATTACCAAGGGCATTATTATTTTGTTTTTGTACGAAAAAGAATCATATTTTTTTCAACTATTTTTCTTGAGCTTTTTCTTTATTTTAATCCATTTTACTTCCACATCACGTCATGTAAATATAAGCGCGATATCGGAAATTTTTCTTAAATAACAAGAAAAAGTGCTTTAAAAAAATACTAATATTTAACACTTTCAAATTTATAATCAGAAATTTTAAAACTAGCAAAAAAATCAAATAATTAACAATATTGGACACATCAATAAAGCATTTTTTTTTGTATTTAGTTATTTTGTTTTGTAACCTAAAAAATTAAAAAATGTTTAGCAATCATTATTCAATTATTAATAATGAAATATTTCGCCTATTGTGTATTTTCTTTCGATTATCTAGAGGATTTACAAATTTCTTAATTTAAACATGTAAAGTTTAAAAATAAATAAATATTTACACCTGACTGCACATACAATAGACAATACTATAGAACGTTCATTAATGATGCAATCCACTCCAGACCTCACGAGACATATAACAGTCATTAGAAACTACCATCAATTTACACACAGACTATTACATGAAAATCTACCAATGTTGTACGATAATAACTAACAATAACAACAAACGGACAACGATAGACAAAATATCTCCTACCAACCCCTCACAACCACCCCTCCAAACCCACCCCTATTTCCAACCCCTTCGATGACCTCGTCTCTGCACGTTAACCCCATTTCTCTAAAACTCTTAATCAAATTATCTTAAGCAGGTTTTTTCGCGCTTTTCCTACATGACTGACGAGACTCGACATACTGACAAATTTTTATTTCCCAATATTTCATAAGTCTTTGAACATTTTCAATCCTAATATGATACATTTTCACAGGAGAGCGTCGTAATCCCAGACAAGACTAATAGGGCGGATCTAGTGGCATAGGCCAGAACATCGGGCAGCTGTGGAGGCCACGCCCGTCTCCGTAGCGGTGTAAATAATGTACCTAGCATTAAGTCACTTTGCCTATATGTGGTGTGTAGAATATATTATTTTAGTATATTTGAATTATATATCACAATACATACTAGCCCTAATTAAGTTAGCTAATGTAATAATAGGTAATAAAGTTCTTTAAATTGGCAAATTGGCAAGTCTACGTTCACCACCATAAGCAACTGTTAATGGACATGATATAAGAGTTAAATCTTTGGAAGTTACCCCATGCCTCTCACCGGCGCACTTTACAGTGAGATCGTAAGTTAAAAACAAGACTCATCACATAGGACGTTAAAATAAACTGGCTTTACAATGGCTGTCGTAGGGTTGACAGATTATTTCCATGCTGAATAGCCAACTGAATAATCAGTGCAGTCCAAAATCAACAAATTTTTTTTTATTTTTTCTGTTTGTGCAAATATCAAAAATACTGTGTAGTGTGTACTATTCAGTTTTAATTCTTAAATGTCTCGAAAACGGTTGATTTTAGCGAGTATAGCTTTTTTACTTAAAATTAGCAAATAGGTATATCATAATTTTAATTAAAAATATCCGCACAGTTGTTCTGAAAAAAAGAATAGATCACATTTTTATCATTTAGTGTAGGTATTGTATTGTATCACTTAGGTCAAAAGTAATGTGAAATTATGATTTCTCGCCACAAGAAACCTATCTGTACTGATTTTGAACCTGATTCGTCAATTAGTTTTTGAATTGCACCCAGAAAATTATTTAAGAAAAAAATTATTTCAACACCCTATACTTTATTAACTAGGCACATTTTACTTAAGCATCATCATATTTTGATCCAAAGAATCTCCAGTTACCTACCCTATGGCTCATTCCTTATAACCCGCACTAAAATGGTATAATTTTTCGAACGGTTTATTTATTTATTTATTTTGACATTTGAGTAATCTTTCTTAGAGAAATTAAAATTTGACATTTTGGAACAATTTTTATAAGGAATTGATTGAATTTAACGTAATTTTTTTTAAACATGATAATATTTCTAGAAAAAAAATTTAAATGATTATTGGGTATATGATAATAATAATAATAAATACCTATAGTTTTTTATATTTTATACTGTCATTCTTATCTTATCTGAATGCGCTAGTATGAAAGTTTTAGGTTGTGTTATATTGAGGTTAAAAAAATTTACTCGCCAAAAAAAGAAAATTTTTACACCTAAGAAATGATTTCCTCCAGCTCTTTTCTAGAAATACACAAATATTAAGCAATAACATGTCGGATTTTTTTAAATAATAATATTTTTCTCAACAAAATTATTTCTAATGATGCGCATGTAAAAAATGTACTTCGACAAATGGCACTATCACAAATACGTAGCCGATGAAAAGAAAAATTGTCGATGACATTATAACTTTTGCAAAAATCATTGGAAAACATTTTTTATAAGTGAAAAAATTAAGAAAAGTATTTAAAATTCGACCTGTCTAGGCGATTTTTTGTTACTTGCATTTAAGTCAATAACAATTAAAATAATAAGGTTGGACAAACAACATAATATTTCTTTGACATTTTTTTATTTCTTGTTGCCTATTATTTCTGCATTTGGAATTCGAATGATAATTTTAAAAATGAATTATTTATCAAGCACGAATTTATATGAAGCTTTTTTTGTAATTACAATCTTTAGTTTCGACTTATTTTTGAATATAGTTAAACTTTCGTATATCAGTTTCTAGGTAGGTTGTTTAAATTTTCTTAATGGGATCTATTAGAAATTAAAGTTAATATTTTTGAAAATTTTAATGTATGTATAAGATTAATGTAAATTTTAAATTATTCGTATTCAAAATGGCATCACGAGTTGATAAAAGTGAAAATGTTGCAATTCTCCAAATTGGAGTAAGTGTAATTACTGTTTTAATAATATTAAATAATTTTTTAACTAGACTTAAATGTTCAGCGAACTTCCTTAATTTATCGACACTCTAGCTCGCCCGAAAATTAATCTCCTCCCTTTCTAGATAGACCCATTATATAACAACAGTTGTTATACTAAAAGGAGGACGTGGCCAATATGTTATGTAAAGATTATTGCAACTCACCTGTTGGTAAAATCCTAGACCAAGATAAGGAAAATCGATAATGGTTTACACCCAATGCTTTTAACAGAGCTACATCTTCTTTGTACTTATGGTATGAGTCACAGGCAATGTCACCACTATTCCCATCTTTAATCAATTCAGGTTGCGTATGAGTTAGACGATCCCAAATATTTTCGCCTTTTCCATCAGCATCCCATCCACCTATTATGATTTCAAATTAGACATGTACGCATCCGCGCGCGAGGATTTTGACTTCAGTTGATTACACCACAATAAGTATTCTCTCAATCATATTAGGTGCAGTAGGTTTGGTATAAAATAATTTTGTCGCTATGACAAAATGGATCATAAAAATTTCTAACGCTTAGAACAAATTTGATGTTTAAACACGAAGTTATTGTGGTGTATAAAATTGAGATGAAACATCTGATAAATACTACTTATTAAACATTAAAATATTCATGTAAATAATTCATTATTACCTTCTATTTGGTAAGAAGCAGTGGCTGTACCAAACAAAAACGAATCCGGGAATGATTTATTATTGATAACATATTCATCATCAGCTCTATAGCCATAGCTAAATTAAAAAATACCAATCAGTTTATAATATCACTGCCTCATCGTATTCAATTTCGTCGCTTTAAGTACTTACCTAGTAGCTAGCAAACAACTAATCAATATCAGTATGGTCTTCATGATTTCAGAAATAAAAAACAAACCACTTACCCTATATATATTAATATTTTTATCACTTCATTCGATATTCATATAAGCGTTATTTTTCTGATTACTATAATCTTCAAGTACTTTTTTATCTATAATTATTTTTATTTACTAAATATACAGGAAGATATAATCATATAAAATAAGGCAAAAAAAGAGAGTGAAACTAATTTCCAAAGTTTAAAATTCAAAAGATTTTCGACAATTCTTTCTAACTGATATCTCAGCTAATCTAAGTTGTTTTCCGGTTACATCCCATAAATGAAAGCATAATTTCATTATATTTAACCTCCGTAACCGTAAAACTACTTAGATTAACTGAGATCTCAGTTAGAAAGAATACACCTACCTAATGCCTCAAAATATTAACATCTAATTAAAAGTAAAATTAAAATTAGTCAGTTTATTTAATGTTTATAGAACTACAAATATGTAACAATAAAATATACTTTATTTATACAAAACCAAACAAAAAAACTGAAATAACCAAAATCCATATAAATTTGTAAAATTTTTCAGTTCATTTAATATTTATTCACGAGTTATACGGAAAAATATAGTGAAAAGTCACTTCCAAATTTGGCTAGTATAAAGATATAACTTTTTATTTTTTGTCATACGGTTTCCGATAAAACTAGTTTACGTATTAACATTTTAAAATTAAATAAAATTTACTTTATCATGTTATACATATTTTAAATTTCTTCTTTCTATTGTTTGGGAATGCTTCAGTAGGTGTTTACAATATAATATTATGTTTGCATAAAAGCCGTCACTGGAAACCTCCATCCCAGCTCTAAGCATAATGGAACGGGCTTGTGGATTTTCATACCAAACATTCACCTGAGGATTAATTTTACAGGAAACTATTGCTGCAATAAACTTGTGCCCAAGGCGATTTCAAGCAGCGTTTTTGATAAAATAATTAATTAATTTTGACATTTTAATTTTAGTATCTAAAACCGGGTTTCTACGTTTAAAAACCAGTTTTTCGAATTTCAAAAATTTATAAAAAAAACAGTTTTAAAATCGGTTTTTAAAAATCGACAAACCCTAGCTGTTAGAGGTAATGGACAGCTTTATTTCAAACAAAAGTTTGTTTCTTGTTTTAAAGACGTGTGTATATTTATTAGAAAAATAAACATTATTTTCCACTATATGAGACCTAAAATTTCGTCTAAAAACAGTTAGCGCGATTTGCTTTTTGGACAAAAATAATACTTTTTCTACGACCACAAGTATCAGGCCGTTTTAAAACAATTTTATGTTAAACAGACATTTTTTGGATACCGTACAATAAGAAATATTATATCACACTATGTAATAATATTGTTCTGCAACCAACGAGAAAGTTTAACTCTTTCTGGTCAATTTTTACATATCTACTGATCTAGCACGGGAAAGTGATATAAGAAATCAGTAGTCTTTACCGGTCCCTTATGACACTTCCGGTTGACAATAGTATCTGAGATCACAATTAATAGTTATTTACGTAATAAGACCGAAAAGTGATTCTTTACTACTGGGCGAGCTGGTAGTTTCCAGGGCGACCGCCTGCGAATCCTGTAAACCGGCGAGCCCAGTAAAGACACTTTCCGGGTGTGTTGCGTACAACATTTTTCCTGCAACCATTTTTGCTACTCTCAAAACACTTTTTCACTTGAAATCTTTTGTAAACAAAATTCATAAAATTTAACTGACAAATGTCAGACGCTGTTGTCAGTGCTTAATTCAGGTAAATACGTTCAAACGTTTTTTGAGAGCAAGAACGTTTGCAAAAAAATATTGTACGCAACATACCGGGAAAGTTTCTTTCAGGCCTAGCTGGCGCTTGTCTTAGAAAATGGCAGCTCGCTTAGTAAAAAATTGGGAATTAGTGTTACTCGTTAGCGCAGCGTAGCTTAAGAAATGTGATCTAAAGTGAAATAGATCTGGAACAAAAATTGTGAAGTAGATGGAAAATACAGTACATAGCACTCCATTTATGTACCACATCTTGGTAATATTCAGCTGTATGGATGCAGGGTGTTTAAACTATCGTCCTGACGTGAGTTGGAACCTTTGATGTGAAGCTAACACTGTCGTGATTATTCACAAAACACCAGATACTCCACTAGACGCGCGTTTCGGCAACCAATGATTAAAACTAACCTTACGAAAACAATGTATCATATTATGATCCATTGTTATATTTATACTAAAACTATTGTTATGGTTTGGTGAACCGTGACTCACTAACCACTAGTGCGGTCTATATGGGATTGGTCCTTTATCACACTATTCATACTATTTTTACACTTTGTAAATTCGACGCATTCCAATGCATCCAGCTATCTAACATTCCTAATTAATCTTAAATTGCTTTATCTGTTCTCCATATTTGAGATTATCCATATGCTCGTTAAATCTAGTTTGAATTGATCGTCTGGTTTGTCCAACATACTTTTGATTACAGCCCTTACAGCTAATTTCGTAAATCTCCGACTTTTCGTTTGTTTCAATTTTGTCTTTTGGATATGTCTATAATTATCGTTAAAGTAGCGTTGAATAGCCCAGAGCTTTTGAACTAAATAAGATGGCAAAAATTGTGATATGTAAAGTTGTACTGCCTTCTGCAAACTACATGACATTTCCAATAAAATAAAATGGTGTCGCCTTATATTCCCAAAATTTTCAACACTGTTTCTAATGTAGCGAGAATATTCTAAAAAATACATCTTTGTCAGATTTGAGTTCCTAAACTTGAACCAAATGGAGTGTGTTTGGAGGATGTTGAGGAGAGTAACTTTAGAAGTGACTGAATTGTTCTTGTTAGACAATTTATATACTAGACCTTCGAAATCTGAATGTCAAAGGGATGGTCACAAAACCCTCATTTATTTATTACTCGAGGTGTGTTAACCTTAAAAAGTAATTACGTTAGAGTGTACTGACAAAATAGGGGCGAAAAAGTAACTGGGAAGTAAGTTTACAAACCCTTTGCGGCAGTTGTTTTCTAGTATAAGTGTATTATATAATATATAGTACTATATAATACAATAAAAGAACAAATTTTCAACAAAGAAACACTCAGACAATAATTACATTTTTTTAATTAAACTTGGAAAAGTTACTTTACATAAATCAATTGCTCGCTGTTACTTTTAACAATATACTAACATTTACAAGTTCAAGTTCATCGTTACAGAATTAACAATAGAAACGCAGCTTTAAGTCTTGCCACGACAACCAAGTAAAAATTACAGAATCCTGTAACATATTTTCTTGATTCGATAAGGCTCATATTACTTTTTAATATTAAGCTATCTTTGAACTAACTTTTGTTATTTTTCCATTTCTCCAATGCTGTCATTATAAGTAAAAAAAAACATGCAATCAATTTTTGAGTAAATAAAAACCAAATTTTAACTGAACCAAACTGTACTATTTATTATTTATTTCAGCTTGTTTTTATTTAGTCTATAAACGAATTATAGTGTATATAAATAAGTTTTATCTTTAAATGTAAGATACCAACTCTTGAAGATAAAACATGCTTCAAAAAATTTCAAAATATTTGAGTTTTTTCCATTCCTATTAATAAATAACAATAACCATAATGGAGGCCTCTTATGGTTATCATGTACCTAAGTGAAAAATAACAAAGCAGTCAGGATATAGTTCCCTTCACATGGTGAAAGAACATTTTTCTTCTTTTCACATACATCTATTTCAGACATATTCATTTATAAATTTACAACTTGTTTCTTTAATTCTTCAAGCTTTTTACTATGCATTTTTTTTAAGTTTCGTCAACAGTTTTAATTTGTCTCTCATTCCAATCACTCGCTCTCTGATGAAATTGTAATAATGATAGGACCAAATCAGTTTACTACACACTAATTTACTTTTATATCATTTATTTAATATTGACCTTAAGGTATCGTTTCTCTCTCCTAATTTTTCGACACGCAGTGCTTTCTTATAAACCATCTTCAGCCGAATATTTTCGTAAAAAAGCCACTCCACAAACAGCTACTTACATACAGCATACACAAACACATGTCGTAAGTCCACAAGTCAGTCTTTTCTATCTGTATATAAGCACGTTTGCATTAGAATGTATTTTATGTTGCGTTACTGTGCTAGAGTGTCTGTTCAGATTGTTACAAATCTCTGCCGCTAGAGGATGTCAACTTTATCTTTGTAAGTTACTGGTAAAGGTATGGTTTAAATTTATAAGTAATTATTGGAAACGCTTCTGCTAGTTCTGTGTCATTTCGCTTATTTTTCCTGTATCCTTGCGATGCCAAATATACCGAAGTAATCAAATTCAGTACGTCAATACTACATTTTGGAAAAACCACTAATTTCAGTACGAATTTTCCAAAAAACAAAAAAACTAATACCTACTCCAGTAGAGATTTTTGCCCTACAAAAAGTAGGGTATAGCACTGCTTAAAAGCAAAATTAACGAATGTTGTAAAAGGCTTGCATAGAATCATTTGTCACTTTTTGTCTATTTGTCTTTTGTCTCTCTTTTTATATTTTCATGCACTGAAATCTTGTCTAGTATTTTAATAAAGGCCCATGTTCTAACAGGCGGTGATGTTACCGGCAGGATAGAAGCAAAACCATCTGCCTTTAGAGCATCACCAGTAAAAATCCTACTTGGTTTTGCCAAGACTTTGTCTGAGGAAACGATCGATAAAACAGAAGAATGTCTTGTTAAGGTTTTACGTTCTTCAAAGAAATGTCGTTTGATGGTCTTCTAGTCTAAGAGATAGTGGCCTCGACAACATACAAATTTCGACAATGCTGGAAATATGCAAAAATGTTAGTTTAGATCACCTCAAAGAAGGAATGGTCGGTATGGCTAAAGGACGTCGGTGGGGTGAGCACCCTTGAATTTTAAAAATAGGGAAAAAACATAAAATTTTATTCATTTTGGCAAAGCTGAAATTTGCAGTAGTGATAGCTACTACCATCCTATTAATGAAACAAAAATTGCCATCCCGTTTGGTTGGTGAAATTTATTTATTCCGATGAGGCTGAAATGTGAACAATACCTTCGAAAAATAAGTAAAGGACGATATGCAAAGAGCCATACCGACTGGGTGGTGGAAACGGGGTGCCATATTATAAAATTTATTTTGATGAGTGCCAGAGAGAGGGCCTTATGCAGTCCCGCGCGTACGAGAGAGAACATTAACGGGCGCTCCGCCACGCGCGTTGTATCGAAACGCCCATACCCAAGTATTGTTTGCAATTTTCAAATAATGCGTATAAGTAAACAAATATTAAAAAAAAATTGTGAAAATTGAATGAAAACGGTTAATGAAAATGTGGTTATTGTAAATTATGCAGGAAAAATTACAAAACCTGCTTAAGATGATTAAAATTTTAATTTGAAAGTTAAAATTGTATTTAAGTCCGCGGTGGAGTTTCAAGTAGAAAAGCATGTCTGCGCCTTGTAAGGAGATGTGGATAGGATGGGAGGTGTGTTTACGCGTAGGGTGTGTTTAAAGGAAGTTTCCGTGGAGTAATTAGTGGGTACCTAAGTGAGGACATCACGGCTACGTAGCAAAAAATGTATTATTTTGTTTGTTATATTTTAAGTATGCCCCAGTTACATTTGTCGAGGTCGAGCGGTCCTTCTCGCAATATAAATGAATTTTCGACGAAAGGTGCCGAAGTTTAACTCCAAAACATTTAGAACAGATATTAATAATATACTTCTATTCTTGTAATCGACAGTGAAAAATATTTGTGTGTATTAGTATAGTGTTAAGTACATCCCCCGATACCTCCAGTTCTCATCGAGTGAGTGTTTATAATAAATTGACTTTAACAACTTTGAATAATACGGAATTCACTAAAAAAGAATTCAAGGTAAGATATCGTTTCATATATGCATGAAAATCTTACACATAACCACCTAAAGCCAACTCTGATTTTACGTCATATTCGATTGGTAAACCTCACGTATGATTATAATATAAAAAATACAAAAGTTTAATAAATATTTCGAAAATTGCAAACAATACTTGGATATGAGCGTTTCAACACAATGCGTGCGGCGGAGCTCCCATTAATTCTCTCTCTCTCTCTCTCTCTCTCTCTCTCTCTCTCTCTCTCGTATGCGCGACACTGAATAAGGCCTTCTCTGTCGCACTCATCAAAATCAATTTTATGATATGGCACCCCATTTCCACCACTCAGTAGGTATGGCTCTTTGCATATCGTCTTTTACTTATTTTTCGAAGGTACTGTTCACATTTCAGCCTTATCGGAATGAGTAAATTTCACCTGAAAACTGTAATCTTTGACCTGGTATGGCAGGTAGATTCCACCAACTAAACGGTATGACAATTTTTGTTTCATTAATAGGATGGTACTAGCTATCATTACTGCAAATTTCAGCTTTGTCGAAATGAATAAAATTTTGCATTTTATCCCTATTTTTAAAAATTCATGGCTGTTCACCCCATTTTTGCATATTTCCAGCCTTGTCGAAATTGCATGTTGTCGAGGTCACTAGCTTTTAGACTATTCGATATTTACTGCGTATGTACCAACACATCTCAGAACTTCCACCTTCATCTTTCTATGTTAGAAATAGACAATTAAAAAGATGCTTTTTGTTCTTCGGGAGTACTTAACTCTTCCCAGTGGAAACTTCACTGATGATTGATATGATGAACCTCTTGACCCAGCAGACTTGGGATGGTACAAATCAACAAATAGTATTAAAGCCTGAACCATGTCTTAACACGATGCTCAATAAACTTGCATAGTGCACATGTACAGCTTGTGGTACTAATAGATGCAAATGTGCCCAAATTTTTTTTATTTAAATAAAAATAGATTTAATATGAACTTTTTCATTTGTTCTTCTTCATGTCTTTTGTATTTAAGTACATATTTTGAATATTAATTCTTTATTTAAATAATTTTTAATATTTTCAACATATTTTACTTTATAAATCGAAATAATGCTATAACATTTCGCACCTATCGTAACATGTAATACCTACATGTATTAGAAACTTTAAATTTGAATTCTGTGGCCCCAAAAACATATATACCTACACACCAATGTCATGCCTCTAAGTGTACTAGAAGCCGAGATGCTTTCAGTTATCGTTTGCAGCAGCCATTTTAAAGGATATTGTATATAAAACCTCTTCCAGACTATGGTGATGGTTACCTCCAAGTTGCCTAGTTCCCTTATGTATACTAGTTGGCTAAATAAATCAGCATCAACATTTTTGCAGGACCTCAATACAGGGACTGGATTAAATGTCAAAGAACTGGGTGCAATTATGACATTACGATTTTATTAAATACATTTACTATAAAAAAATGAGCTGCTATATTTCGGAAACTAACAATCTTAGACGAATGCTAATCGACCCAGAATCAAAAATTAAGTTTTTCTAGACTAAAAAAAAAGAGTTTCGACAATATAAAAAAAAAATTACACCTCAAAATTTCGTATTATAATTTGCATAACTTTTTGACTTCTGATCTCAGAAATTCTTAAAAAATCCAGTTAGAAAATGATGTTTTTTTATTAAGAAATATTTTAAAAAATGAACTCAATATTTTATGACAGACTAGTGCATGGCATAGATATAATTTACAAAATAACACTTAAAAGATAAGTAGCATGGACCCTTCGTACTGTGTTACATCACGAATGATTGATTGTGATTTTATCAGACAGATTGCATGAATTTGTTTGATATGCTAACAAGGTACATCCGTATATCTCAATAAGTTTAAATCGTTATATTTTTCCAATGCAATGTGAACCAAAGTTCGTAGTTCTAGAACATATAATAATAATAATAATAACAATAATAATAATAATAGTAATAGGGGGGTGCGTCAGCTGGAAGAACTGCCAGCCGCAGTTTCACCGCAGCAATTACCAGCTGATAGGGAACATCCATTAGAGTTCGCCGATGTAGACTTAAGGACAAGGGTTAGCCTTAACACCAGGGCTAACCTAAAGCCACAAGACCTGGCTAGAATGGACGCGGTCATCGATGAGGAAATTCCGGAAGACGCAGACATCTGGCAAATCAACTGTGCCGTGTACAACGCCGCGAAGCAACTCGTCCCCCGTGAGAGGTCAACCAATCACGGGGTCGAGAAAGCCAAGCGGCGTGTACAAAAAATCGAGGCCAAGATACAGTCGGCCAGACAACACGCTTCTCGGATCCAGAGTGTGGTGGAATATAAGACGACTGGTAGAGTATTTACTCCCAGAATCCGGCGCATAGCAGCCGGATTAAGACGTCAACACCATACTCTAAATCTGACAGTGATGCTTACCATCAAGCAGCACTGTTTAGATAGGATCCGAGCGCTCATGGCGATAAAGAAAACATTGAAGAGGCGGGTGAGGAGTATGGAACAAAACAATTTGTTCCGTACGAATCCTTCCCCGCCTCTTTCAAGAGCCACAGCGTGTTGTCGAGAATCCGCCGACTGTAGAAGAGTCGAAACCTTCGGAAAGGAATCCGAAACGACGCGTCCATTCAATAGCGACACTCCATCAATTGCACACTTCGAGGCTCTATGTCACAGACATCTTGAAGAGCCAGAAGAAGTGTGCCCGGCAATCAGTACGGAGGAAGTCCAACAAGCACTTGTTGGTACCAAGAACTTCGCTGCCCCGGGCCCAGACGGCATTAACAACTGGTGGTGGAAGAAATTTCCTTCCACTCACCGTCGTCTGGCGCGAGTTTTCAACTCATGGTTGAACGAGGGGCAGCAGATTCCGGACTGGTTCGTCGAGGGACGTACTGTGCTTATCCCCAAAAAGGGGGATCTTTCCGACCCGAGGAATTATAGGCCGATCACTTGCCTCAACTCCTGCTACAAGATATTTACACGTATCTTGTATGCTAGGACACTGAGGTCTGTTGATCCGGTCTTCCAGCAGATACACGAACAGCGTGGTGCCAAGAAGGGCATGGCAGGTTGGAAGGACAGCCTGCTGATAGACCGCTGTATTACACAGGATTCTGTGCAATACAAGCGGAATCTATCGATGGCCTGGATTGACTACCGCAAGGCATTTGATACAACGTCGCATCAGCTATTGTTGCATTTACTCGAATGTCTTGCGGTACCAGCACCACTAATGAGATACATAGAACAGCTGCTGCCGCTCTGGAAGACCCGCTTCACCATAACATCAGGTGCACAGCGGGTCACGACAGAGCAGGTGGCATTTAGGAGAGGAGTTTTCCAGGGTGACTCCCTGAGTCCTCTCCTCTTCTGCATCTCACTGCTGCCGTTGTCTGTTGGGCTCCGCCAAATCCGCGGATATCAATCTGGGCCACTCAGCGACCAGAGGCATAAGGTCACCCATCTATTTTATATGGATGATCTTAAATTTTATGCCTCCGGAGAGCGCGAATTACAAAACGCTCTTAGGGTGGTCGAAGAATATACGCGGGCAATTGGTATGGAGTTCGGGTTGGACAAATGTGCAGTCGTTCACCTCAAGAGAGGACGATGCGGGGAATTCCCTGAAGATGCGCAGCTCGCAGACGGAAGCATCCTAAGACATCTGAATGCAGGAGAGACCTATACATACCTGGGTGTGCAACAAAGGCACATCCAGGATGTAACACAAATAAAGGATTCTCTCTGCGGCAAGTACAGACACCGCCTCCGAAAGATTTGGTCTTCCGAACTTTCGGGGAAGAACAAGGTGTCTGCAACTAATATGCTTGCCGTTCCGTTTCTGCTCTACTCCTTCGGAGTAGTAAAGTGGACGGTAAAGGAGCTGCGCCAATTAGACAGAGATACCCGCAAGATGATGAATATTCACAGAAGTATTCATCCTAGATTGTCCGTTCTTCGTGTGTACCTCCCACGTCAACGGGGGACTAGCCTGGAGTGTACGCATGGGAGTAGTATCTAGTATGCAGTAACATCCAGGAGCTCAGATTCCCTCTAGCGGTTTGTAAAACATCACGAAACTGTAGGAGTGGGAGCAGGATTGTTCAAGGCAGCAAAAAGAGCCGCAGATGAACTCGGTCTCGCATTTGACATCAGGCGAGGAGGCCGGCGAGGTGCTGATGTTGAGTCAGTCACCGAACTTCAGCCAAATCGTCTGAAAGCCCGAATCAGAGCTGCTGAACAGGAAATACTGTTTCGGCAGCACGTCGATAAACCCCAGCATGGTGTCTTCTATAAGAACATCGAAACACTGGGTTTATCGACAAGACTAACATTCGCCTTTTTAAGGTCAGCAGGGCTTAAGTCGAAGACCGAGGGATTCATTATGGCCTACCAAGATGGTGTTATCAACACCTTGGTCTATCATAGCCGCGTGTGGCGTGTAGAGGTTCCTGATATCAACTGCAGGACTTGCCATCAGGCGCCGGAATCGCTCATGCACTTACTTTCTGCATGCCCCATATATGCGATTTCGGTCTACATCCACCGACATAACGCGGCGTTACGAGTGCTATACTACCATCTAAGGCACTCGTACGGGATAGACTAGACACCAGTGCTGCTTTACGTCCCCGGAGATATTGAGTCCGTTGTCGACAACGAGAAATGCCGGATTTACTAGAACTACTCGTTCCTGACTGTCAGGCTAATCCAAGCCAACAAGTCTGACATAGTCTTCCTCGATCATCAACTCAAGGTGATGTATGTCATCGAGTTCTCAGCACCTGCGGAGAAACATCACCTTGAAGGAGGAGGAGAAAAGGAACAAATACCGCGATCTCCGGTAAGAGCTCCAAGTGCTGTACCCAAGGCTACTCGGTCAAAATGGTCGTCTTAATAATCGGTGTACTCGGAGGGATGAAGCCTACGCTGCTCTCGGATCTGAATACCATACCGGCCTGCCAAAAAATCAGCTGAGTGGCTAGCAGGCCAAATGCAGAAGGCGGTCAATCTGGGTTCTCTCCGTCTGCTTAGGGCACACGATTCCGGAGTCTACAGTCATTAACTCTGCCGGATGTGGGGTGGCTATGGTTAATGTGCTGGCGCGACTCCCGTGAGGCGCTGGAGGCCACTGGAGGACTGTCCAGCGTCGGGCAACCGAAGAAAATAATAATATGTCTTTATTTATGGTTAATAAAAAAATATTACAAACAAATCGTAAAGGTGGGTGGCGGTATCCAACAAAGCTACTCTTACAACCACCCAATTCAGTTAATAAATAAATGTAGTAATTCTAAACAAGAAAAACCAAGTGAATAATAAGATTATATTTTCTTATGTTAGATCTCTATTGCTTTTAATGAAAATTTTAACTTTAGTCCGAAATGTCACGGAGTTGGAAGCTGCCTTAATCTCGTCTGGTGGAGAATTTAAAATTTGTGTCGAATTGAAACTACGTAAAACTACGTTAAATCATTGGTAAATTATGTCGAGGAATATTAAGTAGGTCTCGATGACGTGTTATAACATCATGAATATCACTACCTCTGATAAGTTTATTGTGCAAATACTGAGGTATCGCAAGTTTATCAATTTTATAAGCTAAACAAGCCATGTGGATAAAAAACGTTCATTCAGATTAAACTCGCCAGAAATATGATAAAATTTTCTTTTATTATAAATAAAACTTAAACAGGCATTTTGTATTTTTTGAAGGATATCCCTATATTTTTTGTAATAAGGCTGGATAGTACACAATGTTGCAATATGCCAGATGAGTTAAAATTATGGAATCAGTTAACCTTAACTTGACCTCGGTGCTAAGAATATCTTTATAAATATATAAGAGTTTCAACTTACCAAAAGACTTTTGGATAAGACTCGACTGGTCACATGCGAGTCAAATTTAAAGGTTATCATCCATGTTAAGGCCGGGATTTATACATTTATTTGCTGGCTCAAGAACAATACTATTAAGTACAATTTTAAATAGTGGGTTATTGAGAAGGAGATTCTGATGCCTACCAAACACCAGAACTTCTTATTAAGAAATAAACCATTTGCATTGGAAAATCTCCCAATCATATCAAGATCAGAGTTATTATCAGTAGCTCATTATAAGTAAAAGAATAATATACATGCGTGTCATCGGCGTATTGATGTGACTGACAAAAATCTAAGTGCTGACTTAAATCAGAAGTATATACAGAGAACAGTAAAGGACCTAATATACTACCCTGTAGAACACCCTCATTTAGTGTAAGGAATTCTGAATTAATATTACTTAAAACTACCCTTTGATGCCTATCACTTAAGTAATTTTTAAAGAAATTGAGTGCTATATCACTGACACCAAAGCATTTAAGCTTTGTACCCAGGGTAGAATGATCGAGAGTGTCGAAGGCTTTACTGTAATATAACAATATTAAACAAGATTTTTTTTATTGTTACAAGCGCTAAACAAATCATCAGTTAGATTAAGTACCGCAGTAGCTGTACTGTGATGATATCGAAAACCAGACTGAGTTGATGATAAAATTTAATTTTTATTGAGATACTCATTGAGTTGACCCCTAGCACAAGGCTAACACGTAAATCAAGGTTAGCATAAGGCTAACACACAATCCATGGTTAGCACAAGGCTAACACCCAATCAAAGGTTAGCACAAGGCTAACACCCAATCAAAGGTTAGCACAAGGCAAACATACAAACTAAAGTTAGCGCAAGACTAACGCACAAGCACCCGTTAGCACAAGGCTAATATACAAGCTAAGGCTAGCACAAAGTTAGCACACGTGCCAAGGTTAGCACAAGGCTAACGCACAATGTAAATGTTTGAATTAATGAAAGCATAATGCTATCACCTAACGCTAGTGGAATGTTTAATTATAAAGTCTTTAATCTCTGTGTTGCAGATTACTAACAGTACGTCCCGAGGACGGAATGTTGGCAGGAAGGCCGAATGTTGGAACCTACGCTGTCCTTACGGTGGTGCCGGCCCTGGCGCATTTCCCGGACTTAGGACGGGTGAAGGCAAACGGCATATGGAGGGGGTTTATGGTGTCAGCATTCCGTAGAAAGAGATTTGCTAAGGGGATACACAAATTGGTTGCGGTACAATACAGTTCTATATGTTTTGATTATGAGTATTTTGAATGTATTATAGTCAACATTTATTTTATACCTTGTGACTATTTTCTTCACCTTACAGATGCAATACCTTTCAGGAAAGTAAAAGAACAAGGGTTGTATATAATAATAAACGTTATTTCATCTGCATTGTGATATATTTATAAAGCAGTACATTGATTGACATTACAACAGCATTTAATAATAAAGTTATAATTAGTTGATTATTTTTATTGGATTAACGAATATTTAGAAAATGAAAACAAAGATGGACTGCCAATCACTCGGTCGTGCAAAAATCACCATTTTGAATTGAAAAACAATTTTTCGAAAAAAACATGAAAAGCAAATAGATTTTATTCAATTTTTTAAATAGTAACCATATTTTTTTACTTGCACCAACAAAGCCCAAAACATTAACCTTTCATTTGATGTATAATACGTCTAGTTTTGGTACTAATTTACTTTAAATTTACTGGATTTCTGTAGATGCTACATTTACCAACTGGTATTGTTAAAAAAATACACATAGAGATTAAATAAAAACGACAGAATTTATTAATAATTATTTATAAAATAGGGGGAAAACAAAATTATAGTAATTGTTCAAAATGTATTCCTTCAACTTCAGTACATATTTGTGCCCTACTGATGATATCGCTTACCACCCATTCTAACATTTGTGCAGTTATTGTTGCAAAAGCTTGGCAATTTTGATTTCCAACTCCTGAAGGTTTCTTGAAGATGATGAATATACTCGTTTTTTGACGTATCCTCACAGGACAAAATCCATAGGGATTAGGTCAGGTGATCCAGCAGGGCATCTTGTGGGCCCATATGTCGAAATGACTCCATTTTGAAATCTATTTTCTAAATAATTAGAGACATCTCAAAAGTTATGTGGCGGGGCCCCATCTTGTTGGTAATAAATGCTTCTTCTCAAATTCAAGGGTATTCTCCTAAAAACTCTCAAAGGTTCAGGTACCTATTTCCATTTAAAGTCCCCTGAAATAAAATAGGACCTATGATCCTAGTACCCACAATTCTTGGCCATACATTTACCCCAAATACCTCCTGGTGATTTTCTCTAAATTCATGTAAATTTTCCTGAGACCAGTAACACAAATTATTTCGGTCAAACACGCCATTGTTAGTGAACCGACTTTCATCTGTGAATAGGATTCTGGGAACAATGTTTCTATTTTCTAGTAACCAATTTCAATAATGAACTCTCCTACCTGTATAAGCTTCATATAAGTGGTGATGAAGTTGATATTTATATGATTTATACCCATGTTTTCTCAATGTTTTTCTAACAGATTCTCGGCTAATATCAAGAGCACTTCCAATTTCACGTGTACTTGCATTTTTATTAATTTCCACGGATGCTAAAACATTAATCTTTGTGACCTCGTCAATAACAAACGTATTTTCTTCGTTTTCATTCGGCTGGGCTGTAAATTTTTCTTCTAAAATCTTAAAATATTTTTTACAAGGGTGGTGCCTTCCAGGATACCACTATGCACATGACCTTTCAGCTTAATATGCATTTGTTTTTGATTCATCATAAATAATAACATATCCACCTTTTTATTTTGGATAAATACCACAATTTTGTATTTTTTTAAAACTTATATTACCAAATGAATCAGAACCAAATTAAAAAAGCACTATAAAAAACTTTCAAATAATAACTTAGGCAAATGTTTGAAAAGAAATGTTATTTTGTCATGGCACGCTTGTAAAATTTAATACATATACGGTTTCATTAAATAACTAAAGAATAGCATCCACAGAAATCTAATAATTTCAAAGTAAATTAGTACCGAAACTAGACGTATTATACATCAAATGAAAGATTAATGTTTTCGGCTTTGTTGGTGCAAGTAAAAAAAATTCGGTTACCATTTAAAAAAATTTAATAAAATCCATTTGCTTTTTATGTTTTTTTCGAAAAATTGTTTTTCAATTCAATTCAATTCAATAAATTTTTATTGAAATGCGACAATAAAAATGAAGGTGAGACATCAGAATCAAGGCCTACTGGGTACATTTTTTGAAAACACATTCTTGCAGTTGCCAAGTTAGCTTTTTTACTTTTTCAAATTTATGAAGCCATTTTGAAAACAATTACCTGTCTGTGATACATCGTTGTAACGAAAATTTCATGTGGAATCTAAATATGCAAATATATGTATATATATATATATATATATATATATATATATATATATATATATATATATATATATATATATATATATATATATATATATATATATATATATATATATATATATATATATATATATTATTTAAAAATCAAAAGTTGTTACTACTTTCGGTTGAGCCGGAAGTGATATTTTTTACTTAATAAGTGCAAAGTGTGGCTTTCTGTGTCACAAATGATATGCCAAAATTTCAAAATTGTATTCCTAAAATCAACCGAGAAATTGGAACGGGACTAATCTCGTTGTCACCCGGTAGACGTCTTAATGCTATTACGATTAGAGACAAGTATCCATTGCCCTTAATGAACAACTGGACCGATTAGGGAATCAAAAATACTTTACGGGCCTGGATTTAGCGAGTGGGTTTTATCAAATGGAAGTTGAAGAGGACTCGACTCCTAAAACGGCTTTTATCACACCTGACAATCATTATGAATTTTTGGCCTTTTGGCGTGGCAAATGCTTCCGCACGTTTTCAACGGTTGATCAATATGGTACTAGGTCCTCTGAAGAATACTATAGCGCTTTCATACATTAACGATATTATAATACCATCCCAGACAATCAAGGAAGGGTTAAATCATCTAAAACTAGTGCTAAAACGTTTCCGGCAACATAACCTGACTTTGAAATTGGAGATGATCTTTTTTCCATGAAGAAATCAAACATTTGTGTCGTAAAAATGAGTGTCGCTGGTATTAGGTCCGGATAATGAAAAGTAGAAGCAGTTTTGGAAATGCAGCCACCAAGTAAAGCAAACAGTTCTTAGGGATGGCAGATTATTTTCATAATTTGTGCAAAATGGTAGAACTTTTAACAAGGTTCACACGTCACAATGTTCCGTGGACTTGGACTGCAAAACAACGGCAGAGAGGTCCTTGATAAATTCGGTAATGGTTGAAATGGAAAGGGTAGAACTTGACCAACTGCTAAGGCAAATAGAAGATCACACCAGCGAAGACCAAGAGCCAAAGTATTGTCAGCCTAAGTGGCTATTTGAAAACCAAAGTGGGCAGGCCGACTGAACCAAATTATTGTAAGCCAATGTGGCAATTTGATAACCACAATGTGGTCAGGCCGACTAGACCAAAGTATTGTCAGCCAATGGCAGACGTTTAATGAGGCCAGCCAACAAAAAAAATTGTTCAATCTTGTAAAGATTATTTTTTTCGGAAAGTCGACGGTGGTGGACCTCAGGGGGTGTTTTTCATTTATATTTTTTGATATCTACATCCCTTCATGAGTATAAGAACTTTTTTAGAGAATCGTTTGTACTTGTATATGTCTTTTTGAGAAACAGGCGTCAAAAGTTAAATCCTGAACATCTAGAGCAGATCCTGCTAATTTACTGAACTATAGAAATTACTAATGTGTGTGTTGTAAGTTCATTGAAATATTTATTGCTCCTGTTGTTTTGATACTATAAAATCGCCAATTAAAAGGTAATATCAGAGACTATGCGTCAATGGTAATATACAATTTATCATATCTTTAATATGTGTATGTCAGCGCAGTGTCCTAGATCAGCTCCTGATTTTTTACGTCATCTACTATTTACTCACTATCCTTATTAATTAATATTTGTATACACACTGAAGGTATCATTTTCTGTTTATAGTATAACAGGGTGAGTCTTAAGTGTATAGTTATATTTAAACAACCGATTCTTAACATCTGTAGAAACATTTTTTTTTTTAATTCCCACGTGTAACTGAGTTATCGACTTTCAAAAAATATGATGAAACTATTTTGGAACTGCTGGTTACTGGAAACATTCTATATCTTAGCAAAAATTATGTAATGGACTGAAGCAACGTTGCCGCATATCTTATGCAATTCTCTCACCTATGCGCGATTTTACAATCTTAAGTTAACATAAGTTGAAGGTCACCTAGCATTATATTTTCACAAAATCAATGAGATTCTAATACAAACCACTTCAACTAAAAGTTACTTTAGCATAAAATATTTGTTGCTATAACCACTTCCAAAACAAATGTAAAAATTGAAAATCGAATTCTAAAAGTGTGAGTTCAGCTTACTCACGATTGAAAAACCGAGCCCTAGTATTAAGTTCATTCTCGAATTTATAATAACATTGGATGAAATAATTAGCTATTTAAACGATTAATTGCTCCACTTGAAATAATTTTTAAACATTTTGAAATACCTTCAATGTGAGAAATGTACAATTTTGACTTTTTCTTGCACCAATCAACATTTCTTTTTAAGCGTTTCATATGGAATGTACAACTAAAACTAAATTTTCCGATGAACAGTAAACTTTTTAGGAAATCTCGAGAGGAATTTAATGTTTCCATCTCATTTCTTCAAAGTTTATAAAAGGATTATTATTTTTAAGAAGTAGGTACTTACCCTCTGCTATTACAATAATTTGAAATGTGTAGGTGTTCAACGAATAAATCAGCTCTCTACTATTTTAATTGGCCTCAAATAGTAAAACACTGAAGGTGCAACACAATTAATCAGGTGATGGAAAATAATTTGCAGTATTTTCACACACTTTGTCACTTTTTACACTGGTCATACCCAACAGTTTGCATTTTATTCCTCCATAATACTTGGACGGTTAGGAAGATAGTGTACGTCATTTTTTATAAAAAAAATCAATTTTTTCTTGAGAAAACAGCACTTTATTCGGGATAGGCCATTACATGATAAAAATTCAACCACGCCATAATGTGAACTGCGATATTAGCGTCGCATATGTAACCTATCATCTTCACACGTCTAACCACGCACCTAATTAGTGTTGCCAGACATACCATTTTCATGGTATTTATACCATTATTTTCCCTTGTGTACCTGCACTTTTTTTAAGTAATAAAACTATTATTTAAAAATGTCTACCATTTTACACCAATATTAGCAAAAGTTGATAAAAAAGTTAAATTTAGGTTGTCAGCCCCGACCTCGGTCAGTTCTTCCATTAAAAAAAGAGTAAACTGAATTAAATTTTATACCGTGTACGTAGCTCTTTTATAAATCGGAACTTCGCGTAAACAGCGCTAGTTGTGCAAGCCCAAATAAATAATAGTCTTTGCTGTTTTCTGTTGTTTCTGTTGCGATGGTAAGACCCGTTTTTTCAATACTCAGTTAGCTAAATTAACCGTCAGTTAGGTCAATAGAAATTTTTTGAAAAGCATCATGATTTATTTATAATGAAATTTAGAACCTATGTGAAAATCTGACACATCTGGCAACACTACACCCCATGTAAAAATCAGTGTTATTGTAGTTCGCGTACCTGTCTGCATTAGCATTTACAAAATGTGTTTAATAACGGTAGTATAGTTTTTTGTGATTAAATTTGTGATTCGAAGTTTTGAGTTACTATGTTACCGAAATTTATTATTTATAATTTGTTCCTTTGGTGGTTTATTTTGTGAAAATTAGTGATTAACCATAGCGACTAATTTTATTATTTTAATGCTGGATATGTTAAAGGCATATTTTCAACTAGATGAAAATGCTAGACAAGCAAAACGGCTATGGAATGCTATCCAGACGTCAAGCCCATATGATATATTCATGTAGTAACTGTTGTATTAGGTAAGTAAACAAATCTGCTTTTCGTTCTTTAAAGTAAATGCGTCCCTTTTAAAATGATTATTTTCAACTTGATTCATTTTTAGAAATGAACTATATTAATCTTAAACTATAAATTAGAGACAATAATAATGATTTAAAATACACAGAAAGAGTATTGCAAATTTTTAATATTTGGTGCTTACGGGACGAGTTCTGTTTATTTATAAAAAAGTGTCAGGATTACCTAATTTTATAAAAGAAAAATAGATAAACAGATACTTTTAACACCTTTTAATTTAAGAGCATGCTACAAGTGACAAGTGTCGCTTTCCACAAAGGACTAATCAATCGTGCCGTGGCCGCCTTGAAGTTTATTTCTTATTTTCGGCCAGTGTGTACAGATATCATGCTTTCTTAAAAAAAGACCTCAATGTTTTATAAACTATTACATTTGTTTTGTGCGGCGTCTACACTGATATTAAATAAGTCTAATACTGTCTCACAAAATGTCCGTGACAAAAGGGTAATAATTTTTAAAAAATTCAAAATTTGCATTTCATGCAATGCATGCAATTATAGGATAATTGTGATGACGAACTCTGGCAGTAGCAACACTGCCTTTTACGTCATTTCTGTGAACGGCGTTTACCAAGTTATCCAGTGACTGTCAAAATGTCAGTGGCTGCAGGACGAAAAAATTATCAGAAATTAAAATTTTTTTGTTCAAAAAAATTTTTTGACAGTGTCAATCAATTGTACACGACAAAATATATTGAGGGTTAAAATATAACTACGCATTTAAAACTCACCCTGTATATATACAAAAAATCTTTTAAATAAAAAATAAAATAAAATTAAAAAAGTAGGTGTCTTCATGAAATTTGTTTAATTTTTTCAGTTCAGGTTTTTTATATTAAAAATATAAACTTTTAGAAATAATGGATTAAAGCAAAGCCAATCTTGACCAAATTTTGAAATATCCTAAAATAATCCAGAGTTACATAACCATAGTTGATTATGTAACATTGTGTTACATCCAATAACACTAACTATTTTTCCTAATATGAAACTAATTACAAAATTCTTACCTCTTCTAACATATATTCGTACGATGGGGTGGACTAGAAGGGACATCTTGCCCCTCATTCGTTTCTAAAATAGCTGGTACGTTGTTAAGAGGACTTCCCAATTCATTTTCGCATTCAACAGGAGTCTCAACCGAATTGCTTCGTGTAGAAGAATTCGATTTCGACATCCTGCTGAATTTTTATCTTAAATGGCGCCACCTTTATAGAATAAGCCCACTTCTTTTAAAAAATAGATTCCATCGTAGTTATTGTTGAAATGGTACATTAGTCTTAGTAAACATTGGTCTTCTATTTTTGCTTTTCTAAACAAAAGAGAAAACTAAATATTTGTATGTATACTTTACAATATGATAATGATAAGACCGGGTGTAATAGGATCATGGTACACCCCCCTTTTCTCCTTTAGTTTTGAAGATAATTGATTAAAATTTGGAATATCCTATACACATAATAAGCGGCACTTTTTGACATACAAGTGATTTTTTTTCACTTCCGGTTTCGTCGGATTTTTGAATTCTACATACTTTTCTGATTCCAACGATACCAAATAAGTGACATTTCAAACATCAATATTTTTTATAATATAAGTTTTAGTTTTCCATTTAAGTGTGCCATGACGGTTCTGATTTATTCTAGATGACCCTAAATTACGGGATTTATGAGCATATAAAAGTTCATCAAAATGGTTTTTGGGGAAAAACTCAATTTTTTCAAATAGAACCATATTGGTACCGTGGCACCATTTATTAGTACTATTAATAAGGAATTTATTCATATGTCGCATTAAAATGTGCGATAAATAAAAACAAAATTACAGCTACAAGAAAAATATGATTTTGTTCTATTTACCTTGTTATACATAAGGTGGCTTTGGAATAGGAAAAATGAACACAAAACATTACAACAGTTGTTCAGAATGCTGTCCATTAACGTCAATGCACTTCTAAACTCGCATAGCTGTTTCTCGAAGAACGTTGGCGCATTGCTGATCGTTATGCTATTAATTTCGCGTCTTACTCGTAGCTAGGTCTTCAGGGTTATAACGGCGGTTCCGTAGACAATATTTTTTAATGACCCAAACTAAGAAATCAAGGGGAGTGTTAAATCAGGTGACCTTGGAGGCCACCTTATAGGACCATTCGTCGATATTACATATTCTCCGAATCTCCATATAAGGTAATCAATCACTATCCTTGAATTAAGGGGAGGGAGCGCCATCTTATTGGAAATACATTCCCTGTCGTAAATGGAAAGGTAATTCAGCTAAACTGTCCTCAATTTCATTTTGCAGAAATCCCAAGTATCTGGCACTAGTCAGGGTCCTTCAAATATTTTTGGACCAATGATTCTACTACTGATTATTCCAAGTCAAATATTGAAACCGAACCTCCCGTAATAAATTTTGATTTTCTTGTGACCAATATTTTTTGTATTTTGTCGGTTAAATAATCCCAAATCTGTAAATCTAGACTAGTCCGGAAATAAAATCATTCCCAAAAAATCATTGTTTGGATGCACGTTGTTCTGCAAAATCTAATTGCAATATTCCATCCTACGTTCGTAATCATTTTCGTACAAGTGCTGGTGCAATTAGTATTTAAAAAGATTTATAGTGGTATTTTGTGCAAAATTCGGCTTACTGTTTGGTGACTGATTTCCAATTCAAGCAATTTGCCTTAAAGAAACAGTCTTATCAAATTCTACTCGAGCCAAAACATTAATTTCTGTTCCTTCGTCAAGAATGAAATTTTCTTCGGCATCATTGTTGGGCTCACTTCGGAACTGATTTTCAAGACGGATAAAATAATTTCTCGCTGGACATTGTCTATCAGGATATCGTTTGGTATAAAGATGTCTAGCCGCAACGGCATTTTTTCTACATTCCACGTAAATAACATGTCCACTTTTTCATCTCTTGTATAAATTTGAGGCATTTTGAACACAATTAACAAGAATTTTAAACAATTCTTAAAAGACACAATAAAAACACCGGTAAACCAACAAATATTTGACAAGCTAAATATTTCATTGTTTTCAAAGCCACCTTAGTTAGTTATTTAACATTTAATTAGAACAAAATTGTATTTTCTTATTTTCTTTTAGCTGTAATTTTTGTTTTGTAATTTATGGTTCCATTTGAAAAAAATTGAGTTTTCCAAAAAAAACCATTTTGATGAACTTTATTTGCTCATAAATCATGTAATTTAGTATTTTTGACGGGATATCGATTTTTTTAGCATTACACGGGTCATCAGAATAAATCGGAACCGTCACGGCACGATTAAATGGAAAACTAAAAATTATATTATAAAAAAATGTTGACGTTTGAAATGTTACTTATTTGGTATCGTTGAATTCAGAAAATTATGCAGAATTCAAAAATGGATTAACATACAGAGTGTTCTATTTAAAAATCGAAAGTTAATGTCACTGTGAAGTGA